>CABHPP010102360.1:1440-14004 GCA_902168425.1 Peromyscus attwateri
TCCACCATAGCTCATCATCTCCACCATAGCTCATCATCTCCACCATAAGTCATCCTCTCCACCATAGCTCATCATCTCCACCATAGCTCATCATCTCCACCATAGCTCATCATCTCCACCATAGGTCATCCTCTCCACCATAGCTCATCCTCTCCACCATAGCTCATCATCTCCACCATAGCTCATCTCCACCATAACTCATCTCCACCCTGGCACTTCCATCCCTTGAGAACTTTTTTGAAACATCTGCTTTCTTTAGCACATTGAAGTCTTCGTCTTCTCTCTTTTCGTGTTAGCTTTGATGCATTTGTGGCTGGCTCAGGGGCTGGACTTCAGCTTCCTTTATCCTTTCCTCTAGCTTGCTAAGGAACCTGTAGTTTATTCTATGTTTGCCTATGCAGCACTGTGTTATGTGCCTGGCACTATTTGAAGTGCTTGACAACCACTGGCTTACGTAGTCCTCACACTCCGCCGTAAGCTCCCTTGGAGGAACAGGAAACCTTGTCATAGCCATGTCAAGTGCTTTGCCCAGGCCATATGGCTGGCAGTGTCTTCCACACAGGACTTAATACTCTTTCTTTTGTCCCTGACAGAGCCACTTAGACCTAGTTCAGAAAGACACTGTGTCTTTAGAGCCTTCTTTGATAAAACATGTATTTGAATGGGGGGGGGAGGCTTTTAATTTACCACCATCCTTTGGAAAGAGTTGGAGACTTAACCCTTGCAATGCCCACTGATGCCATGAATGGCAAAAGTTTTAATATTGACCTGGACACCTTGCCCAGCTCTTCAGAATGAGGCCATAAAATCAGTCACATACTCTTCATGAGCCAATGACCTCAGGAAACCCAGAAAAGGTTAGAGATTGCCATGATAAGAGAGCTTGGGTTTGTAAACACCATCAAATGGCTAGGAGGTAAGCCTCCTTCTAAGACCTGTGCAAAGTGTCAATATCTGTGACCAGAAGGGGGTGTCAAGAACATATGAGTGGTCCAAAGATCTCCAATTAGCACACTACTACTGTTGCTATGATAGAGGTGGGGGAAAGTGATGGAGGAGCCCAAGACAAACTGAATGGGGCTTTCCTTCCATCGCACCATGGGGCATATGCTCTGATTATATTCCTCTTAGAATCCCTCAAGTACTCACTACCCAGAGTCCTATTGGTATTTAAGAATGTAGGTCTTGCAGGGCAGTGGTGGCGCACACCTTTAATCCCAGCAGTCAGGAGGCAGAGGCAGGCGGATCTCTGAGTTTGAGGGCAGCCTGGTCTACAAAGTAAGTTCCAGGTCAGCCAGGGATACACAGAGAAACCCTGTCTTGAAAAACCAAAAAAGAAAAAAAAGAAAAAAGAAAGAAAAGAACAGGTCTCCAAAGAAGCCGCCGCCTCCTCCTCCACAGTTTCCTTCCTTCGGCTCAAGGACGCCTTTACTTTCCAAAGTCTCATGAACTCTTGGGCTCTCCCCAGTGATGACACTGTGTCCTCACATTTCACAAGCCACCGTGGCTCCTGGCCTCCTGTCACAAGCATTTACACTTCCTGCCTATTTGTCCTGAGTTTTCCAAGGGGTTGTGTGAGGTTTTATACTGATAATTATTGTACTTAGTGCCCCATAATGCTTTTCATCTTCAAAGCAGTCAGGGAACATTACCAAACACTTGTAACACCTGCCCTGGCTAAGTCAGCTAAGTCAGCACTTCACTCCCCATCTGCACACCGTGAGGGACTGAGGTAAGACAACTCAGGCCACAGGTCAGGACAGGCATCGTGACAGCGAGCTCAGAGGCTGGGAGGCAGCTCTGTCTCCTGTCACCTTTCCCTGGGATCCAGTTAACTCCTTTCCTAAAGTACCAGCCTTCCAACAAGAACAATATGATGAGTGTCCGGGCAGTACAGTCTGTGCTCTGGATCCCAGGGTCCAGCCACATGGAAATAGTTTATTTTTAACTTCATTCTTCACAGCAAGCCTGGTGGGCAAATTCAAGGCTGAGGGGAAAAGAGCAAGATTCATTCACAAGTGGAAGTCATTTTGTAAACTTTGAGGACTGAGATACAGGGTACCGTAATGTGCCCTGCATAGCACTGTGTGTATGAGACTAGGTGAGGGGAGGTGGAGGAGAGCAATGACTAACTTCCAGCAACTGAAACCCGCTGGGCTCAGGGTCCACAGTCCGTGAGGGAAGAGGTCAATTGTCTTCACCCAAGAGGAAAAGACTCACAACATTGTGACTGAGGCGTGACTGAGATGTCACAATGTCCCCACAACACTTGCTGTGAAATCTGTTGGCCAAAAAGACTGGACACAAATTTAACACTATGTAGATAGGGATGGCACAGTAGCTGCCCGCTCTGTGGCTGTGTCTTTCTGCACGTGCAGATTTAAAGGAGGCTCTGGAAAGACCCTCAAAACTTGAGACATTCCAAGAACAATTCTAACACCAACTGGTAGTTTTTCTGTTACTTTTATCCCCAGCCTTTGGGGCCATACTTTGCTCCTGCTAATCCTTCAAATGAGAATCTCCATAGTTTTTTTTTTTTTTTAACTCCTGCTAATTGTCATCATCCTGACTGTGACTGCCCACCTGCTCAGCGTGGAATGAAGTACTTGACCCTCCTCTTCCTGCAGAGGAAAGAGGAGCGCACAGCTGCCTGCCTGGGCCTTGGACGAGCTTGCTCATCCCCATGATCATGGCTTATTTTAGGGCTTAACACTGCTCCAACCCACATCCCACCCTCTAACCTCCCTCCTCAAAAAAAAAAAAAAAAAAAAAAGAAATGTGAATTTTGCTGATTTTGTCCTGGAAGCATGAGCCCCATGTCACAAACATGCTGTTTTTTTCTGACTGCTAGTCGCCCTTATTTATTTATTAATTTAGACTTCTGCTTACATCTGCAGGAGGGAGGAAGTATGCTAGCTGAACTAAGAGAAATTTGAGCCAAACTCCTCCTGACAGTTAACCTGGTTGGAGTACAGTTGACTGCTTGTCTTTTCCAGAAAAGCAGCTGAATGTCCCCTGTAGCTCCTTAATGCAATTACTTGGTGGGATTGAGGCATTTCATTTCCTAACCACTACAGGAATAAGCAATAAAGCTGTCGATAATTTTCAGTGGCGCTCCCGGCGGCGCCATGCCTGCCTCCAGCCACACCTTCACGTCTTCATTAACAAGGTTCCATCCTCGCGTGAAAACTCACCTTCCTTCCTGCAGCCTGGCAGTCTTGAGGGATTTTGCTGCTGGCAAAGGGACCGTCTCCTTCATCTGTCCTCAGGTCACTTTGTCACTAACTACACAAGACACACCGCAATGGACCTCAACCTTCCCCTGGAGCTGAAGCCCGCTGCGTCCAGGGTGACTTCTCTCTAGCCTCCGCTGAGGTCTAAATAGAGCAAAGATGACCCTCTCTTTCACCTTACATGCACTTGCCCAACTTTTCTTTGTAAACTAACGTCTATATCACTGCGTCTTCAGGAGACAAAAATCATTTCTCCCATTTATTGGTCATGAACCCTGACACTCCATTCACAGCATCTCGTACAACTCTCACTGCCCCTTTAGAAGTGGTGTCTCAGAAACCTCTGTGAGTATGGGGGTCACCTGCAGAGTTCGTTTAAGAACACACAGTTGTAGATGAGGAAATACTCCCATCACTAAAATGCCCATCACGCAAGTATTAGGACCTGAGTTTGATGGCCAGTACCTACATACCAAGCTGATGGTGTAGTGCCTGCTTGCAACCCCAGTGCTGTGGAGGCAGACACAGACAGGTCTCTGGGGCTCAGTGGCCAACTAGCCTAGCTAACTAGAGAGCTCCGGGCCATAGAGAGACCTTGTCTCAGAAACTAAGATGGACAATTTGGGAGTAATGACTCCTGGGGTTGACCTCTAGTCCACATGTATACATGTGCACATGTACACACACACACACATGCACAGGCACACATGGAAACACACTCCCACACAATCAATTACTCATTTATTCATTCATTAAGACAGACTTGTGTCCCCGTGCGCATTTCATAAATACTTGTGTTCAGGATCTCCTAGCTGGACAGCCAGTGCTGTGCACGTAACAGAACTCAGCAGTCCAGGAGTTGCTTCTGATCCAAGCAGTCTGTGCAGGCAGCCACATTTCCAAAACCATTACCCTGTCAAAGGGGTAAAACTACATTTGCCGTCATATAGAGGCCCACCTGTCACTGGACAGATGGTTTTCTTGCCAGTCTACCATCAGAATCAGTGTTTAATGCCACCTGCTCCATAGCAGTCCCCATGTTTGAGTGATGTTATCCAGCTGACGCCTGTTTCTGTCTCACACAGAGACCCACACTTTGAGGGCACACCTTCTGCAAGAGCCACTCAAGGCAGGGACTAGAAGTCCTGGGCTGCTTTTGTCCACTTTGCAGCTGTGGCATCTGAAATGCAAGAGCTAGTGTCACCACAGTGGGGGAACGGGGCTGGATGACCACATAGGACACTGATGTGTCTCAGCTTGGAAGGAGCCAGGGCCTGCGGTCAGCTTAGAAATGGGTTTCATCAGCCTCAGGGGTGGGGCCTCTTCTTTCAGCTCATCCCTTCTGCTTCCTGCCTTTCTACCACCTGCATTAAGAGCTGCTTCCAGCATGGTCCCTATAATGCATCAATTCTCAGCCTCTGGGTCCTGACCCCTTTAGGGGTTGAATGACCTTTTCACGGGGGTCACATTATCAGATATCCTGCCGATCAGTCATTTATATTGTGATTTGTAACAAGAGCAAAATTACAGTGATGAAGTAGCAATGAAATAATTTTATGGTTGGGGGTCACCACGACATGAGGAACTGTGTTAAAGGGTCCCAGCATCAGAAAGGTTGAGAACCACTGACCTAAGGGACCAACGGTGGGTGTCTCCTCCTAGACTGTAACCCAGAAGAGTTCCACAGACAGAAGGCTTCCCCTCCTTCCCACTTCTCCTCCTACCTGAACCAAAGAAAGCTTTTTAACCTAGGAAACTGAATCCGATAAACAGCCATCTCTACTCAGTTATGGCCAAACTCAAAAAGGAAAACAATGCTTTCTACAGCTTAAAAGATCACCACTTAAGTGATATGTTTAGAGAGAGGGACTTGAGGATGCTGACAGACAGGGTACCAAATGAGCCATGCTAACTTGCAGTGTGTTCCAGATCAGGACCCACAGAGCAAAGTCCATGCCTGGTAGGGGCTGGTACTTGCTGAAAACCCCAAGAAGGTCGTCTCTGCACACCGGTGCTATTCACCACTTCAGGTCCTCAGCTGCTAATGCTTAACTTCCTAGTATCCAGGCTTTTCCTAGCAGGCTTTCCTCTTCCCCTTCCTGTCTCTACCTGAGCACTTCCTCAAGATTAACTTTAGCATTTTCTGGAATGTTCCCCACTCAGATTATGTTTCCATTAGATCAAATCATATTCTGACCCACACTAGTGAGCTGTGTTTGCCGTCCCTAGAGACCCACTCATGGGTTTTGTTCGGCTTTCCTGCTTCAGTAGTTAGAAGGTGCACTCAGACCCCAGAAGAAAATAACAGCTGAAATAAGATCAAATTGTATTTATTTCACAGGGTGGCATCAGGGAACACAAGTTTGTCTCCTAGCATGTCACCAGGGGCCTAGGCACCTTCTGCCTTCCATTTTTTAAATACCTGCATGAACAGCCTCATCACCCAAGTCACCCATTCAACCACCCAAGTCACCCATTCAACCACCAGAGTCACCCATTCAACCACAAGTCACCCATTCAACCACCAGAGTCACCCATTCAACCACAAGTCACCGATTCAACCACAAGTCACCCATTTAATCACCTAAGTCATCCATTCAACTACCTGAGTCACCCATTCAACCACCCAAGTCACCCATTCAACAGCCCAAGTCACCCATTCAACCACAAGTCAAACATTCAGCCACAAGTCACCCATTCAGCCACCTGTGTCTCCCATTCAACCATCTGAGTCTCCCATTCAACCACCTGTGTCTCCCATTCAACCATGCCTTCAGCCAAGGCTTTGTGCCTTCCAGACTTTTCAGAGTGCTAGAGACAAGTGCCTCGTGACTTGGTAAGAACAAGGCATAGACTAGAGAGGGAAGAGCATGCACTATTTGGTAGAGAGATGAATAGCTAAGAGCCAGTTAACCAGTCACAGCCTCCATGACTTGGCTCCAATTGTATGGCTTCTGGAACCTCCAGTCTGGAATTGGAGATAAAAGACCAGCCTCATGGCTTGAGAAAGTAATTGATGAGGAAGGCAGGCAGTGACCCAGTGTGTGTCCAAGACCTGCCAACTGCCAGACCCCAGTGTTCAAAAAGCAGGAACTTCTCAGACAGGAGAAGGTCAGCCATGGAGAGGGTTTACCATGACACGGTAAACTCAGTTTCATTTTGTCTAAAATGAAGACATTATTTTCACTTGACTATGATTTAATGAGATAATTAATCAAGAGAACTGTAGAATTCATAAAGCAATTGCAAACTAACAATGAATCCACCCCTTCAAATAGTGTGAATTGGCTCTCCAATCCATACCAGTCATCACTGTGTGTAAACAACAAGCATGCTGGGCATGGTGGCACACCCTTTAACCCCAGCACTCAGAGGTAAAAACAGGTAGATCTCTGTGAGTTTGAAGCTTAGTTGATTTACATCATGAATACCAGGCCAGTCAGGACCGCATTGTAAGATCCTATCTCAGATAGATAGATAGATAGATAGATAGATAGATAGATAGATAGATAGATAGATAGATAGATGATGGATAGATGGATGGATGGATGGATGGATGGATGGATGGATGCATAGATGATAGTACATAGATAGATAGATAGATAGATAGATAGATAGATAAATAGATAGATAGATAGATAGATAGAAAGATAGATAATAGATGATGGATAGATAGACAGATGGATAGATGAATGGATGGATGATAGATAGATAGATAGATAGATAGATAGATAGACAGACAGAAAGAGAAAGAGAGATGTAAGTACCAAGTGACCCCAAGTTGATATCCCAGGGACCCTGCATGGTGTCAGGCCAAGTCTAAACTTTTTTTATTTAATATTCTTCCTATTCACTGAAGCACAGTGTGTCAGAAAGACGAAATTCTATTCAGCTTCTCAAATATAAGCAACAGGGCAACTTTGATAGCATGTTGTCCTGTAGCTGAAAGTTTTCCTATCCCGCCTGGCTCCGGCGACCTTGCATTCCTGAGACCTCATGGTCCCGCAGCCGTTCAGACCCAAATGAACACACAGAGGCTTACATTAATTATGAACTGTATGGCCTACTGGCTCAGGCTTCTTGCTAGCTAGCTCTTACATCTTAAATCAACCCATTTCTATAAATCCATACTTTGCCACATGGCTCGTGGCTTACTGGTATCTTTACATCTTGCTTCTCATGACAGCAACTGGCAGCGTCTCCTCTGTTCTCCTTTCTCCTTCCTCCTGTCTAGTTAGAATGTCCCACCTAACCCTATTCTGCCTCACCATTGACCAAATAGCTTTATTTATCAACCAATCAGAGCAACATATTTTTACAGCGTACAGAAAGACATTCCCCCATCACTGTCCTTCTTCCTCTCACTACTTTGGGAGTCCAACAGCAAGGCTTCAGAACATCTGGGACCCTTCTGGGAACCGTCCCCGTTGGCAGAAAGATGCAGAACACCCCTGCAGGTGTTGCCATATAAGCCCATACCTTGCCACCTGGCTTCCGGGGGCTGTCAACAAATTGCTTCTCATGTCTTTCCTAATTAACGAGCCTCATGATGAGCTCCCGGGAGCAGAGCATCATCGACACAGTGATCTTCAGGAATGCCAACAGACTGAGACTCAGAACTTGAATTTCCTTCTTGGGGACTCTCTAGGACTTCAGTGTCATCCCTTGGCCATGCCGGAAGCTGGCTCTGAGGCAGACACTGGAGATTGCAGTGCAGGACTTCGGGTGACTACTGCCTATCACAGATATTCTCTGAAATGCCACTAAATCATCCCATACTTAGATGCATAATTAATTGCACTTAAGTACTTCCTTATAAAGAATTGAAATCTTTTTTCATTCACATGCTATTCTTAATTATTTCTTAGATATGCAGAACAAAATCACTTTCCAGTATTTCCTTGATACAGTTTCATAATTTGTATCTATTATTTATCATACAATTTGAAATATAAGATGCTAGTTATGAATACTAAACAAAAATTGAAATATGGGTTATGAGTATTAAATAATCTTTGGAACACACAGCTATAAGACCTGGAGTAATCTTTTAATTTTGTATTACTCTGCCTGCTGTGTAAACTGAGAGGCCTAGACACATAATAACAATGTTTGTTCAGCTCTGGGAAGTTTATAATGACCTATCACAATCATTTAATTTTGTTTGCCCAAAGATCTTTAAGGTCCCATAATAGTGTCAGATCCAATGATCCCATGATGTCAGTTCAACAGCGATTCTGCAGTTCCAAAATGCCATGGTTGCTGTCACCTACATAAGAAGGACACCTCAAACAGTTCGAGCCAAACAACCATCTTCTGTGTCCAGAGGGCCTAGTCCGGGGGGGGGGGAGGCACTAAATTATATGTGTGTATGTGTTTTATAAGCTGATATATAAATGTATAGATACACATATATCACAGTTTTTAAAAATAGAGACTTTCTTGTAGTGATGGGGACTCTGCTCCCAGGAATGAAACTTCTCCATGACTCGTACTTACGCAGATAGCATTTGAGATTGTTCTGTTATGTATGTGAGCATGCAAGTGTGTGTGCGTCTTTCAAAGACACCCTATCTAGAAGTCTACAAAATGACATGAATTTGGGGCTGGAGAGATGACTCAGCACTTAAGAGCACTTGTTGCTCTGGCAGAGGACCCAGGTTCAGTTCCTAGCACCCACATGGTGGCTCACAACCATCTCAACCATCTGTGACTCCAGTTTTAAGGGGGTCTGATATCCTCTTCTGAACTCCATGGGCACCAGGAAAATGTGCAAGCAAACACTCATATACACAAGAATAAAACAAATCACAAAGCAAATTTCAGAAGAGCATAAATTTGAGAAGCATACTGGTAAACAGACACTTGATTTTAAGATACACATTTATAGTGATGTCAACATTTCTAAGAGAAATGATGGCCAACGGAATCTGAACCATCTTCCTTCCGTATTTACTTAGTTATTTGTTAAAGAGCTCACACAGAGCTTACTCGGGTGAGCAAAGGGGCCACGGTCTGGTTATGTCAAATGTTAACATAGAATGAAGCTTCTGGCCAGTCATTCGGTGAGATGACGTGTATAAAACAATGGAGGATGTTAGCAGCCGAGTAAGGCACAGACATGGTGTCACAGATGGTCAGACAGGAAAGAAATGAGTCACAGCAGGTGTCTTTAAAGGATGTGCTAGCTTGGCCAAGGTGAGAGGTTACTGAGGACAGACCTAGGGGGCACCAGGTAGGAAAGATGTGCCTAAGTAGGAAGTTGAGATGGCAGAGCCCCACCCATCCAGTCCTGTCACTCATCAGAGCCTCTGGGATGAGCAGCAGAGTTTAAAGACAGCAATGGTCACGGCGCAGATCCCCCGGGATGCCAGCCCTGCCTGAGCAGCACCAGCCGCCTGTCCCCCTGACTCAGGAGCTCTGAAGCACTCAGCAGCTCCCCTCTCAGCAGCCACTTCCTCAGCTGGGTTGTCACCCATGTGTCACTGTGCCGATAGGAGAAGCCACTCACCGTTTTATCTGTGATGCACCAGTCAGGCTGAGGGGAAGAGAAAGCAGAGACTGTAATTTTCCAAACAAACATGAAAAGAGGAAGTCAGCCTGATGACGGAACTGGGAATGGAAGGCGGGACCAGGGCCGAGGAGGGTGAAGGATGATGCCCCACGCAGACAGAGGGGCAGAGAGGGAAATGGGACATGTGATCCGAACTCTACCGCCACAGCCGTGGGGCCCAAAGGACTGTGGTTATATGTCTTAGGAAAGGCAGAAGAAAAGCCTAAAGACGTGAGGTTGGCTGTCAGAATACAATGCACTATTGGGGAAGGAAGAAATGTCACAGTGATATCTTTTTTTTGTGGGGGGGGAGTTTAGCCTGGTGAACTTGGAGCATGCGAAGGGAGTACAGTTATGGGGGAGCCAGTGACAGAGGTAATTACTCGGTGGCTAAAGGGAGGAGGTGGCGGACAAACCCAAAGGTTGTCCAGGTGATGATGAGTACAGACAGAAATGGACCAGTAAACTACCTGAAAGGAACAAGAGGGGCCAGAGCCAAGGCAATGGCCACGGCGAGGAAGCTGCCAAGGAAAGGGGGTCTGGAACTTACGTCATCAACATCATCGTTTGACAGTTTCATTCACACAGTGATCTAGGGGCATTTTTACCAACAATGCCCTCCCTCATTCCCTCAGAATGTCCTCCCCTGTCCTTCTTAAACCCTTTTTAGTCCCTTTGAGCAGCGGTTTTCAACCTGTGGATTGTGACCTTTTGGGGGGTTGAGTGGCCCTTTCACAGGGGTCACCTAAAGCCATCCTAAAATCAGGTGTTTACAGATTCACCACAGTAGTGAAATTACAACTATGAAATAACAACAAAAGCAATTTTATGGTTGGGGTCATCACAACAAGAAGAACCGTATTAAAGGGTCGCAGTGTTAGGAAGGTTGAGAACCATTGCCTTGGAGGGTTTCTTGATGGCCGAACATGATCAAGAAATGAGTGTTCAGTTAACAAAGGGAGATGGTGGGCTGGAGCCCAAGGACGAGCCAGGTGTGAAGGAAGATCACTGACAGTCGCTTCATAGATACAGGAACAGAAGCCCAAGGAATACCCAAGTTCTGCTGCAAATGGCTGCATCGAGCGAATAATTAAAGGAACAAACATAATGAAGAGGAATAATGTCTTCTCTAGAGAAAAGAGCAGAGATGGAAAGCGTCCTCAGGCAGGGTCAACCCTCAGGTTCTGCCACATGAGGGATGAACCAAGACCAAGAGTCGGCGCCAAGACCGTTGCAGGGATGTCTGGATGGGAAGAATTGACTCAGTTACAGTTGTCAGTGGTGACATTTGAGAAAGACATTTCAGGAGAGCTGTGGGAGGGGAGGCTGGTCCCAGAGCTGAGGAGTGAGAATGTTGTGGTGAGAGGTGGGGCGCTGTGGTAAGGATGTGCGGCAAAGAGGCTTGAAGGAGAAAACACGCTCTTCAAGGAAGCAGATCGCAGAGTCGATAAGGTGGTTTCCAGAACTGGGTAGCAACCTGAGCACGTTGGCATATGTCTGGGAGGTGGTGGTATTGTTTCATTACTGACAAAAAGGATTCCAGGGTGCCTTTGACTGTATTTTATGTAGTTGGAACATTCTAGTCCATCTGAAACTTTACATATGATCATAGTCTACTCAGAAGCCATGAAGAATCAGAGGCAAAGATCTACTACCCCACTCCTGACACGCAGGGGGTACTCAGCAAATACTTCTTGGCAAATTACCTGTCTTGACAACATCCCTATTGACACATCTGTATTCAACAAAATGACTTAGCGTTACCCGTCAACTTTGAGTGTCAAAGATAATTTAGAAAAGAGTGGAGGGACAGATTAAGCACAGTCCTGATGTAACTATAATTCCATTTTCGATAGTATACAAAGACGTCAGTAGGAAGTATGCTTGGGATGTCAGTCTTTCCCATGACTGGGGACATTTGATACAACACTCTTTCATGACCCTGGGTAGCCAAAATGTGCTCAGACCGCAGTCAGTCCCCATCACCAAGGAAAGCAATTCACTGAGGTGAGCCATGTAACCAAGCTATGGAGTTCTGGAGGTTAGGTAGTCAACATTTTTTTCCATGTGCAGTATTTTGAAGTGATAATACTTAATAGTTGATTACTGAATACCACCCAAAGAATATATTAGAGTTGCACATTTGTTTTTAACTGCTCAATGGTAACTGAAAATAAAATAATTCCCTTTACTTCATTCCCCCCCACACTCATCACTAGATGGTTTTGATGTGGTGTGAACTCCAGACACATCCATGCAGCTGTCCCCAGCTCTACCATTCACATCAGCTAGCACAGGCCTTCATACCTGGAAGGAGAAGACAGCTTCTTATGCTACCAGAAATTTTCATTTTTCCAGTACTGGGAATTGAACCAGGGATGCTGCATGTGCTAGGCAAGCACTCTACCACAGAGCCATGTCCCTGGCCCTGTGGATTTCATTTGGAATGTGAGAGCCAGGCCTGCCATAATCTTTGCGTTAGAAGAAGCATTCCTAGTAGACTGATAAAATAATACAGTATCTAGCCACAGACTTCCTGTGCTGGCACACTAAGGCACCCAGATGTTAACCAGTTGGAAACAGTGAATGTCCTCTCTACCTGCTTCTCAGAGGATCATACGATCTAAATCCAGCTTGCTCTGATTCTTACATAATTCAACATGGTTTTGCTTTATCGTTCAGTAAGGGTGAGAAGCTCAAAGAGTAAGAGAGTTGCAGGACCAGGGAGATGACTCAGTCAGTAAAGTGTTTGCCGTGCAAGCATGAGGACCTGAGTTC
>CABHPP010102361.1:7214-19011 GCA_902168425.1 Peromyscus attwateri
TCTCTCTCTCTCTCTCTCTCTCTCTCTCTCTCTCTCTCTCTCTCTCTGTGTGTGTGTGTGTGTGTGTGTGTGCCAGGGTTACAGATGATAAGACCTCCCTGAAGAGTCCTCAGAGGCATTAGCCAAATGCCAGTCTTTTACCAATGACTGATGCTGTTAAAGAATTCATGTTTGACCAATTTTCAAATTACATCAAGTCCAGCAGGCTATCTAACATAGTGGCTTTCTGTCAGACATTCCCAACATGAGTCACACACACAAAGAAAAATGAAGGGATAAGATAAGCTAATGATGTGCTTTAAATTATATCTTAAACATAGAATTACAGGTTTGTGGCAAAAGAAATAATTTCAGAAAAAGATTACACAGATATGAAAGCTGTACAGTATAACTTACAGTATTCTTCTCAGTCCTTCCTAGATTCATGAACTCTCCTCAGATACTGCCTCTCTTCAGTGTTTCTTGCCTACCTTCCACACACTTTTCTATGTAGTTAGTAGTAGAAATTCAAGTTATTTTATTCAAGTTATATATGTTTCTTTAAAAAGTATATGAACACTAAGACTGTACAAGTCAGAGTGCCATTTAGCAACAAGATTCTACCTAAGATATTTTGGATATCTACTTATCATCTATTGATCTGACTACCTATCTCTATCCATCTATCTACCTATCCGTCTATCTATCTGTGTATCTGCCTATCTATCTATCTATCTATCTATCTATAATCTATCTATCATCTATAATCTATCTGTTTATTTACCTATTTTTATTTATCCATCTATCTGTCTATCTCTTCTCTCTCCACGCTTATTGGAATCCACTTATCTATTTAATTATGAAATAAAAGTGTTCATGTACATTATATATTAAATCCTCATGCAGTTATATGAGCTTTTAAATGTGACATTTATTCAAACTGTGAAAGGTGTACATAAACCTTTCTTAACTACTATAGAAATCCCAACAAATGTTCAAATTCACATTAAGATCAAATAACAAAATGTAGTTATTGTTTTGTTTTGTTTTCCAATGTCATGATTGATCTTGATTAGCAACTGACTGTATTTAGTATCACCTAAAAGACACACCTCCAGGTGTGTCTGACAGTGTTCTAGGAAGGTTTACCTGAAGTGGAAAGACTCACCCTGAATTAGAGTGGCATCATTCTATGGGCTGGGCCTCTAGACATAAAGATGAGGGGGAAGAGGAATGGAGAGGGAGAGAAAGAGAGAGAGAGAGACAGAGATAGAGACAGAGTCAGAGACAGACAGACAGACACACACACACACACACACACACACACACACACACACACACGCACACACACACACACGCACGCACACGGGGGGGGGGATCTGAACACTAGCACTCATTTATACTTCCTGCAACCTAGCAGCTGACACTTTCATAGCCGTGAGTTTCCCACCATAATGGACTGTACCCACAAACCTTCCCTCATCAAATTGCTTCTTGTTGGACGTTTGGTCACAATAAGAAAAGTACAAAATAAAATAAGTAATGCCACTGGGTTCAAATGGACATCCTCAAAGACCAAAATGTCAATGGAATAAGCATGGATATGAGTAAAATTTCCAAAAAATAAGGTAACACAAAGAGATATAAAAATATTACAATAATTTAAAACTGAGTTTAGAATTGTAAAAGTACAAAACACTGAAAATAAAATTTTAAGTCAAATAGAAAGAAAATAAAATAATATTAAAAGAAGAAAAATTAGTTAATCAACATCCAAGCCACACAGAAAATCACACTGTGGATTGAAACACAGTGTAACAATGTATGTTAAAAATTCATGAGCTTAAGCCACTATTAATAAATGACAAAAGGAACTCATGTGAACTTAGACTCACTGATAGAAATATAGTGACCACCCTGTATTAGAACAGGCAGAGAGGAGATATTTATAATTGATACATTATTTACTCATAAAATTATTGTCCCCTACAACATGTCCTTTCCCATCTTCGTATTCTTCCCCATCTTCCCCACTGAGTACAATTAGTGCTCCATGTTAAAGTGCTGTCTTCTGATTTTGTTGACTTGATCTTGTGCAGGAAAACAAAGCTCCAGTGAGCTCATGAGTGTGATGGTATTGTCATGTCTGGAAGACAGCACATCCCACAATTCCTTCCAGTCCTCCAGCACTTAAATTCTTTCCACACTTTCTTCCAGTGTTCCTTGAGAAGGGTGACATAGATGTTCCACGTAGGGCCAACCAGTCATCAATCACTTATTCTCAGCACTTTGAACAGTTTTGAGTCACTTCATTAGCTACTTCCCACTGCAGAAAGAAGTTGACTAGCCAAGATGGAGAGTGGCACAAATCTGTGGGTATAAACACAAATATTTAAAGAGCAGGTTGACAACACCAATAGTGAAACACCAGTAGTAGGATTCCACCTAGGGAGTATAATGTCCCCAGCCATAAGGGCTTTTAGCCAGATTTACACTACCAGGCATGAATTTGCTTTTGTGAACATGCCTTTAGTCTAATCATAAAGAGGTTGGTCATCCCTACAACCTTCATGCCACTATTGTATCAGTGGGCACAGCTTTCACATTTTTTGTGCAATTGGGGGGTCACTGTTGGGTGCTACTGTTGCCTTTTCTCCCCAGTGACTTGCGTAGTATATTCCAGCACTATGAAAGCACAGTGAACCCTTATTCTCATGTTCTCAAATAGAAGAGTCCGGATGCTCTTCAGGACAAATTCTTAAACAGGGAAAAACCCCAAAGGACGTAATATCTGACTATGTGACCAGCATAAGTCACCTTTTAAGTGTGTGTTCGTAGATTTCATTAACAAAATCTTCCAATTTAATCGTAAGAGTAAAGAACTACATTTCCAAAAGTATCTGTCTTACATTTTATTTCAGAACTCAAAACTAGTGTCTTTCATGTATATTTAATTTTGGAGGGAAGGAGCAACTGTTCTATCTTATTGTTGTTGGAATGGATTGAATTAAAATTATCATTCTAATAGTAGGCTTGGTGTGTAAGACAGTAAGCCTGATTTTAGGAAGACACTGAGCTCATATACAGTCATAAATAAATATTGTATGCATTCAAAAGGAGCTTCAATGATTGAACCAAAAATCAAAATACAAGGAAGAAAAGAGGCAAAGTGGGATGAGGAAAAGAAGAAGCGAAGGGGAAGAGAGAAAGAGTAAGGAAGAGGAAAGGAGGACAGAGGGAGGGAGAGAGAGAAAGAGAAAGAGAGAGAGAGAGAGAGAGAGAGAGAGAGAGAGAGAGAGAGAGAGAGATTGCTTTTACTAGCATCTTTATCAAGCAATTAGTCATCCTTGAAAAATGTAGCTCATTTACTTTGATAGTGTGAAACTTAAACAGACCAATAATTATTACACTAGTTATGGAAACCAAGCTGTCTTTAGGGAAATTTTTTGATAATGAAAGGCAACTTTATCTCCTTGAATAAAGAGTGCTAGAAAATTATTTCCACTGGGAGAACGAGTCCACTTACAAATTAAAAAGTGCAACCAATGAGTCTATGTATGATGTTTATTTTCTTTATTGATCAAATAGTCACAGATCATATCCAGTTTTCCTAGTAATGACCAGGTATATGATGTTTTCTTTGTCTTCTAAAGGATGCAAATATCAATAAATACTGGTCACCAAAGAGAAATTGAATATTTTTTGAATCACCAATACTGAGAAGGAAACTAATTTTTTTCTTGAAAAAGTTAGTCATTTAATTATTTGATACATATCATGAAGATTCAAAGAAGCGATTTCTTTACATGTAAACATGCCACACATGCAGGAGAGGGTCAACCAAGGGTTTTTCTTGACCATCCTAAAATAAGAGCTGGCATAGTCATGATTGGATATTTATCTACCTATATATTCATTAAAACAATATTAATCCTCTACTAGCTAATTAGATAATTAATAAAAGGCATACAGTGAAAAGATTTAAGGTATAATTCATTATTGAACAGCAAGAGCTGAACCTAAAGTTTCTTTTCAGAATTTGCTTTGTGCTCCATGTCTTGCCTTTCAGGGTGTACAACAAACACAAGCCTTAGCTGTCAATCAAAAGCTCTCTTTGGCATTTCTTAGTTGAAAAATAATATTCTAAAGAAGTTAGGCTTTTTATCACATACAGTGATTAATGTCTTAACATCTATCTAGCCTTTTTATTACATGTGTTATAAAGAAATAAGTCCAAAACACAGAAAATTCTTTGATTAAAAGTATTTTTGTCATAAATGTTTAACCATCTTCATGCATTGAGGCAATGACTGGTGGCTGCTGGGAGAATCATGCAAACCCTGGTGCCCTTTCTGGGTATATTCAGCAGTCTTGGTATGCAGATTTCTGTACTGTTGTGTGATATTTCCTTGTCACAGCTATGCATGCAATAACCTTTCAGGGAGCTCCAATGGTGGTCACATCTTTCCTGCCATGTCAACCCTCAATACTGACTTTATCTTTGAACTGCCATAGTAAGTATTAAGTAAGGCAGTGACTTAAATGAATCTAGTTCATTTTCTGTTCTGGTGTAGGCATTAGTGTATTTTATTATCAACATCATTTTTGCTGCTATAATTATTTTCAGTTACTCAGCCCTGGGGGAGGACAGTTACTTAATGGAGGCTTATCATAGTGCACAAGGTTGAGGATAAGGGTTACCCACTAACAAGCTCAGACATTTTCAGTCCTATTAGAATTATAGAATAAAGAAACATACTCCTACTAGCTAATTAAGATTAAGGATCACAGTTTTCTCAAAGAAAAGCAGAAATAAATTAGGGCTTTTCTGTCCATCCCAGTCTAAAGGCTATAAGCCTTATTAAAACACAGTAAATAATGGCTTTTCATTACTTTGATTTATTTAGAGGTAAAGAAGCTTGAGAGATGGACATCCTGAACCCATTATATATACCAAACTCCTAAAGTGCTTAGAACTAAAATAAGAATATACTTAATGTTCCAGGAGTAGAAGCCAGTGTTTTGAAGGTTGAAACTATTTAATTTAAACTCTGACACATGGAATGGATTTTCCCCCCACATATACTGCAAAGATCTGAAAATAAAGATTGATAATAGAAAGGCAGTATGACCCTAAGATGAACTTGGGGATATAAACCAAGATTCTGGAGGTCGGAGGGACTTCCTCATGGTTTGATTCCTCACCCACCTAAGTCCTTGAGAGACCTGCAGGACTTGCATTAGTCAACTGGCAGAGCTGCTTTAGTTAATGATAACTTTTATTTTATAAACACTTGTTGAATATCCACTGTGTGGCTCACTGCTATGCTAGACTGTAGCAATAAATAAAAAAAAACTGAGATGCCCCTGCTGCTGTCCCTAGAGGCATGCAAGTGCACTGTTACTATACGCTATGGCAGCAAGAATGATTATTATGATAGCAGATGAGATCCCTGCTCTCACACATGACATCGACTATCATGATCTCTGTTTTAAAATTAACATTCAGTTACTTTTCCAGCTAGCAGATCCTTATTTATTACTGGTGGGCTTAGTAAGATAGTTTTAGAGAAAAGTTGAGAAATATGAATTGAAATCTTTTGATTTTTATGTGTATCTGTTTTGCCTGCACATAAGTCTGTGTCCCACTGCTGGGGATGCTGTGAATGTGTTGCTCTGACTGTTGATAAGTAAAATGCTGATTGGCCAGTAGCTAGGCAGGAAGTATAGGCGGGACAAAGAGAGAGGAGAATGCTGGGAAATGGAAGGCTGAGGAAGAGACACTGTGGGCCGTGCCATGAGTAGCAACATGTAAGATACCAGTAAGCCATGAGCCATGTGACAAGGTATAGATTAATAGAAATATATTAATTTAAGATATAAGAACTAGATAACAAGAAGCCTGCCACAGCCATACAGTTTATAAGTAATATAAGCGTCTGAGTGATTATTTTATAAGTGGGCTGTGGGATTGCAGGGGCTTGGCAGGACCCAGAAAGAAACTCTCCAGCTATATCCCACATGTAGACTATGTCCAAGGAGATCAGAAGAGACCATCACACCCTTTGGAACTAGGGTTTGTATGTAACCAGTTCATGTGTCAAGAGCTGATATTAGTTTCCACCTTTGAAACGCTGGCTTCTAATCTGGGAGTTTGAAGTATACCCTTATTCCAGGAGCTTGAAGTATAAGCAGTGTAAAAGTTTGGGATACATGTTAAGTTCATCAACTGCATCTCTAGCTACTTACCTCTAAATAAATAAAGCCACGGAGGTGCTAGAAACTGGTCCTCTGTTAGAGAAACTCATGTTCCTAATCACTGAGCCAACTCTTCAGCTCCATCAATGATTTGTAAAAGAGATATTATTTTACTAATTTCTAGTAACCTATCATAAGGAATAATGATTAAAGAAATACCAGAAAACTTTTAATAAATGTATTTAATTCATATTGTACATTAAGTATTATGTATAAAGGTAAACAGTCAAAAACTGCTTACGTACTTCTCACTGGTACACAAATTAGCAATGCACAAAATGGTGCATTTTAATGTTATATGTAAACATGACAAATAAAATTATCTCAGATTAGTCTTGGCTGCGTTTGGCTTTGTAGTTTATGAAATGACTAACTTTGATAATCCTCTCTCATATCTGTAAAAGAATGAATGACATACCCAAGCTTGTTGTAAGCATGAACTTGGGAAATTACAAAGTAAAATTGTTAATATTTAATATGTTCTTATAACCAGGTAATCTTATATGCATACTATAAATACATGTATAATGTATTTGTCAGGGAGTAGGGTGTGATGTGAACATGTAAGATGCTTATAGAGCCCAGAAGAGGGTGTCAGATCTGAAGCTAGAGTGACAAGTGTTTATGAGCCACCTAACAGGGGTTCTGGGAACCAAATTTGGGACTTCTGGGAGAGGACACTCATAAATTACTAAGCCCATTCCAACCCTTAGTGTATTTAATCTTCATAAAATCAGCAATCTGATGCAAAGGGGCATGGATAAAATGACAAAGCCAATGAATCTTCCAATCTGCTTTATCTACTGAGGGCCTGGCATTCAGGGAGACCCAACATATATGGCTGTTTTGTTTATCACAAAAGGATAAAGATGAAAACTATGAGAGAATAAACAACGTGTGTTTCAGGAGATGGGCCTATGGATATTATTGTTGTTATTCTATTTTAGTACTATTTTTTCAATGATTCAGTTGTCAACTTTCAACTTTATAGTTCTTTAAAGTCAGATTAAGATCAGAAAACACAAGAACCTGTGATCTACTCTGGCTTCTACTATGGTAAGATGGTTAGATACAACTTCACTAAACATTTTACTTGACTAATTTTTTCATGACTGTTGAGTATAAAATGGGAATGATAAGTAACAGTGATTTTCAGTGTCTTTAGCAATAGAATTCATCGTGCAAATTGATTTGCAAGGTTCCTATGTGTTTGTGTATGTTGTACTTTGTCATTACCTCCCTACCTACTCTCTCACTTTGTCCCCAGGCCACTGCCTGTCCCTTTCTGACCCTCAGATAATTTTTCGGTGTTGAGTTTTTATTTACCACTAAAGTTTGAGATACCCCTTTTGATGTTTCCTGGTAACATCCGTCTTCGTGAAACTAGAAAGATTTTCTCTGTAACTTCTGTAATTATAGCACTAGAGGTGATGCAATTGAAAGAGGGATTCACAGAGTACAAGTCCGGGACTGCCAGTGCTCCGCTGCAAATTGAAACTCAGAAAAGATATGCAGCAGTTAAATAACCACAAATTCTGAGTTATTTTAGTCAGGAGAAGGGTCTTACTTAGTGTATATCCAAGGCAGGTTAAGTGGGAATACTGGGATGAGTTACAACAGAGGGGACCCATTCAGCTCCACACTCTCACTCAAAGATCCTGGTTGCAAGAGATGCTTCCTGCTCATTGCTTCATGTTCAGAAGCTTATGGATTTCTTGGTTATAAAGACAGGGAAACAATGAGACTGGCCAATTACACATAGGGCCCCCCACTGCCACTTCTTGTTTTGAAACAGAGTCTCATTGTATAGCCCCAGCTGTCCTAGAACTCACCATGTAGTCTCAGATAGTTTTGAACTTGACACAATCCTCCCACTTCTACCTCTGGAGTGTTAAAAGTTCAGGAATACACCACTCTCATCCAGAGAGTCTTTATTTGCCTTAACCAAAAAAAAAAAAAAAATGACCCATTTGGCTGTTCTTCACATTTTGCTAACTGGAAGCAATCATATGACCCAATCAAATATGAAAATCCTAAGGCATGTCATCTTTCATATGCCTGCCGTATATGGAAAGTAGTTAGTAGATGCCTCCAATCTCCACTCAAATAGTGCTGAGCTATTTTGATATCTAAATATTCTCCTTTCTTATTCTTCATATTTAACAGGGGCATAGATCTATGTCATTTTCCATGGTTGACTCCCCCATTACACTTTGGGGTACAAACAGATGTTCATTGTCCTTTTTACATGGACCCTCTTCACTTTTCATTTAATACCATCTTCCAAATAAAATAGTGATTTTTGTGAGGAAGATTATATTCCGTAAATTCAAAAAATACCAGATAAAACAACACTGCTAGTTACACTGATTGCAAAATCATTGTTTTTACTATGTCAGTGTAATTCTAATTCCCACACAGTTTATAGTGCTCAGCATGTCCCAATATAAGCATTTTCATTATTGAACACTTGACCAAACTCTTAAAACTCCCCAAAATAGTTGTGGACAAACTATAAGCTGTAAAATATGATATCTACTACACTGATCACTGGTCATAGATGTACTGTGAATAATTTTTGGCTCATTTTATTATTCTTAATGGTTTCAATAACCAGAAATGAAATAAGATAACCCAGGTCCCAAATCCCAAATCCCTTGTTGTGGCAGATATTGTGGGGACTATAGAGGACAACATCAAGATTAACACATAAGGGAAGCTAGTCAGAAAAGGACTAAACCCTTTTCTACCTGAGTTACATGCAATAAGTACGGCAAACACACACACACACACACACACACACACACACACACACACACACACCCTGTGGTATACAAATAAGGGAGAGGTGAATATTATATAAATGACCTATAGTCATGAGCCTGGTTCCATGCTTTTGAGTGTGTGCCTTTCTCCAGCTTACTGACTCACTCCATTTTTGACCATGCTTTTCCTTGCCTAATAAACCGTCTCTATTTCTATTTATGTGTTCCTGGTGTAGTTCTTTGTCTTGGACCACTTTTGGCAGTGCCTGCAGCAATCACAAAATGGCATGAACTAGTTTAATAGCAGTGCCTCTAAATTCACTGTGATGCTGTTAAACAAAATGTGTGCATGATTCTATGCAACAGTTATTAGTACTTGGTACTGACTGATAGAGAAGTGGTAACCACCAGTGTTGCCCATAAAGCAAATTCAGCATGGAGAAGACAAGTAGACTAAAGAATACAGGCAGGTCAAAGACATCCACAGAATAAAGCAAATATATGGACATAATTCCTAAAGCTCGCTGGTACAATGCAACAGTGTAGAAACCATTCAAGATAGAAATCTGAATGAAATGCATTAATTAAGCCTTCATTTTTTCCCCAAGTGTGTAAAGGAGGCTATGAGAAGCTCCAAATAACCCAGGCTATTGCCAAAGCTACTGGTTACTCACCACAAATTGATGGCAAAGTCCTATTGCTGAAAATAACACCTACACAGTTTGTTGAACATGAAGAAGTTGAGCTGGTGTCTACCTAGAGCCTTCACCCCTATTGACTAGTCTTCATGTTACTGGAAAGAATTCTGCATGCTACTAAAGGAAAAAGATAAAAGCCATCACAATTGCAAGCCTCTTGATCTACAATTATGATCTGTCTGCAAAATGTACTAGTACAATGGTGGCACAAAGCTTGTGGGTGTAACCAACCAATATCTGAATGGATTTGAGGCCCACTTCATGAGATGGAACCCATCACTGGCACTGCTCAGAGCCCAAGAACATGAGGCTAGATAGCCCAGGGACCTAGGGAAAAACCAAATACGACTAAAGAAACAGCAATAAATGACTCCTAATAACATTCTGCTATACTCATAGATCAGCGTCTTACTCAGCCACCATAAGAGAAGAGTCCTCCTGCAGTAAATGGGAACAAATAGAGAGACCCACAACTGGCAATGTGCAGAGAGTGAGAAACTGTGGATCTCTCCATCACATTCCTCCCTTCAGGACTCAGGGGACCCTGTAGAAGAGGAGGCAGAAAGACTGTAAGAGCCAGAGGTCTTGAAGGACACCAAGAAAACAAGGCCTTCTAAACTCAGCAGGACCAATGCATATTTGAACTCACAGAGACTCACACAGCATGCACAGGATCTGCATAGATGTGAGCCAGATGGAGCCCCGGCATTGAGAAGGGAAGTGGACTCAAGCCCCCATCCCTAGCCCAGAAACTACCTCTAATTGATAACCACTCACAAATAAAAAATTAGTTCTCTCTAATGGAGTCTTGTATATTAACGGCTCTTAAGGCCAGACCCCATGCCAAGCAGTAGATAGACAATAGAAAATGAACTTAGTGACATTTTTGGAGGGTCTCTGTGTCATAATGCTTTGTTGGGGCTTTGTTTTTACTTTTATTTTTTTTTTTTACCTTTGTGTGTACATTGTTATTTCAGGTTTTGTGTTTTTATGGGATTTCTGTGTATGAAAATGTGTGTGTTTCTCCAGCTATATGTGTTTTTTGTGCTTTTTCTTTGGCTCTTTTTCTTCTATTTGTTTGTTCGTCCTGTTCTGGTTTGTTTGATTTTATCTAATTTTATATTCTTATTGTTGTTTTAGATACCTGTTTGAATTCTAATGAGGTAAAGGAAGAAAGGGTGTGGACTTGGGTGGGTGGGGACGTGGGGAGGATCTTGAAGGAGTCGCAGGAGGGGACACTATAGTCAGAACATATTGTATGAAAAAAATTCATTTTCAATTTAAAAAAAAAAAAAGAAAGAAAGGAATGGATCTCAAAGCATGTGAACTTACAATCCTGCCATGCATGGTGAACTTTTTCTTATCTACACCGACCTTGGGATTTTACCGAGTTATTTATAAGAAAGGGGCAGTCATTTTCATAGAACCATCTCCAAGACAAAGAAATACCCAGAATGAAGAAAAATCTCATTTTGGGAACAGTACGTTCCAAATAAGTTGCTTATATTATGCTGTACATAGGAAATGAGTAAATCACATTCCTGGGTGTGCTGTAAGGACAAGGTTTGCCAGGGATCATTTAGTGTGAAATGTGGTGGGTGAGAATGGGGATGGGATGTGAGGCACGTCCTGAATTCTGAATTATTTGTACTGCTGCGTCCCACTGGCTGGAAGACCCGGTGGAATGGAAGAGATGGGCAGGACGCATGCTTGCTAAACCCACCCTCTTTGGCTGTCCTTTTGCTGTTGTTTTCTGCTCAGAGATTTTGTCACAGCCTTGAAAGCCTGTCTCTAACCAGCACCTTAGCTAACGCCGGGGAGGGTGCACGCTCATACACAGGCAAGAGCACTCTTTTACCTGACAGAGCTCAGTTTGAAGTTCCTTTTTTATTTTTCTGTGCTACAAACCAGGCCGGCTACTGTGAGATGTAGGATTCCTCTGAGCCTTCCACTTCAGGTTGACCTAAGCAGAAAATTTTTTTAAAATGCATTTTAATTAATTCATTAAGATTTTTTTTTTTTTTTGGTTTTTTTCGAGACAGGGTTTCTCTGTGTAGCTTTGCGCCTTTCCTGGAGCTCACTGGTAGCCCAGGCTGG
>CABHPP010102361.1:19111-57855 GCA_902168425.1 Peromyscus attwateri
GGTTTTTTTCGAGACAGGGTTTCTCTGTGTAGCTTTGCGCCTTTCCTGGAGCTCACTTGGTAGCCCAGGCTGGCCTCGAACTCACAGAGATCCGCCTGGCTCTGCCTCCCGAGTGCTGGGATTAAAGGCGTGCGCCACCAACGCCCGGCGAGAATTTTTAATGATGTGTGTAGCTGGAGTTTTCTCCAGTCCCACTCGGGCCCCTGTAGTTCTGCAGCCCACTTATAAAATAATCACTCAGAAGCTCATATTAATTAAAATTGCTCGGCCATTAGCTCAGGCTAACTATTGACTAGCTCTTACATCTTAAATTAACCCATTTCTATTAATCTATAAGTTGCCACATGGCTTGTGGCTTACCAGTACCTTACATCTTCTCATGCCAGAGGCTGGCAGCATCTCCTGACTCAGCCCTCCTGTTCCCAGAATTCTCTTCTCTGCTTGTCCCGCCTATACTTCCTGCCTGGTTACTGGCCAATCAGCATTTTATTTATCAATCAATCAGAGTAACACATTCATAGCATCCCCAGCAGATGTGTTTTGATCATATTTATCCCCTTTCCCTCAACTTCTCCTTGACCCACCCCTCCGCCCATCCACCCAACTCTGTGTCCTCATTTGGTTGTTAAACCCATCAAGGCCAATTTGTTTTGTCCATATATTCTTGGTGTATGCTATCTGCCTCAGCATGGCTGACCTACCAGGTATCACATGTTTACCTCAGGTCCAAGCTTAGACAGTGCAGGCTTATTACAAGGCAGGAAGGGGGACACGTAGAAGAACTCAAGTAAGCATGGTTATCTCCCAAAGCCTAGAGCAGAATTTTCCAAGTGGTTCCCTACATGCCTTTCCAGGCCATGGGGACCCCAAGAGAAAGGAACGTGGGGCACTTCTCTTCATATGAAATACCACTGTCACTCTATAATACAGTACCCTGATTGAGATCACTGAGGGTTTTTTTTTCTTTTTTGCTTTTGCTTTTTTTAAAAAATTTTATAATTTGATTTAATTTTACATATTAGCCACGGATTCCCCTGTCCTCCCTCCTACCTTCCCCTACCCTCCCCCCAGCCCACCCCCCCCATTCCCATCTCCTCCAGGGCAAGGACTTCCCTGGGGATTCAGCTCAACCTGGTAGATTCAGTCCAGGCAGGTCCAGTCCCCCTCTTCCAGGCTGAGCAAAGTGTCCCTGCATAGGCCCCAGGTTCCAAACAGCCAGCTCATGCTCTAAGGATAGGTCCCAGTCCCACTGCCTGGGTGCCTCCCAAACAGTTCAAGCTAATCAACTGTCTCACTTATCCAGAGGGCCTGATCCAGTTGGGAGCTCCTCAGCTATTGGTTCATAGTTCATGTGTTTCCACTAGTTTGGCTATTTGTCCCTGTGCTTTTTCCAATCTTGGTCTCAACAGTTCTCGCTCATACAATCCCTCCTCTTTCTTGCCGATTGGATTCCTGGAGCTCCACCTGGGGCCTGGCCATGGATCTCTGTATCCGCTTCTCTCAGTCATTGGATGAGATTTCTAGCATGACAGTTAGGGTGTTTGGCCATCTTATCACCAGAGTAGGTCAGTTTGGGCTTTCTCTCCACCATTGCCAGTAGTCTATTGTGGAGGTATCTTTGTGGATTTCTGGGGACCTCTCTAGCACTTTGCTTCTTCCTATTCCCATGGGGTCTTCATTTATCATGGTCTCTCTTTCCTTGTTCTCCCTCTCCGTTCTTGATCGAGCTGGGATCTCCCGCTCCCCTAAGCTCTCTTTTCTGCAACCCTTGCCCTTCATTACCCCCCTTCACGTCCAGTTTGCTCATGTAGATCTCATTCATTTCTCTGTCATTGGGCGATCCCTGTTTCTTTCTTAGGGTCCTCTTTTCTAGGTAGCCTCCCTGGAGTTGTGAGTAGCAGTCTAGTTATCCTTTGTTTTACATCTAGTATCCTCCTATGAGTGAGTACATACCATGTATGTTTTTCTGAGTCTGGGTTACCTCACTCAGGATGATTTTTTCTAGATCCATCCATTTGCCTGCAAACCTCATGATGTCATTTTTTTTCTCTGCTGAGTAGTACTCCATTGTGTATATGTACCACATTTTATTTATCCATTCTTCAGTTGAAGGACATCTAGGTTGTTTCCAGGTTCTGGCTATTACAAACAATGCTGCTATGAACATAGCTGAGCATGTGCCCTTGTGGTATGATTGAGCATTCCTTGGGTATATGCCCAAGAGTGGTATAGATGGGTCTTGGGGGAGATTGATTCTCAATTTTCTAAGAAAACGCCATATTGATTTACAAAGTGGCTGTACAAGCTTGCATTCCCACCAACAGTGGAGGAGAGTTCCCCTTTCTCCACATCCTCTCCAGCATAAGCTGACATTAATCTGCACACCTATGAACATATAATTTTTGACAAAGAAGTCAAAACTGTACAATGGAAAAAAGAAAGCATCTTCATCAAATGGTGCTGGCATAACTGGATGTCAACATGTAGAAGGCTACAAATAGATCCATATCTGTCACCATGCACAAAACAAATCCAAGTGGATCAAAGACCTCAACATAAATCCAGTTACTCTGAACCTGATAGAAGAGAAAGTAGGAAGTAGTCTTGAACTCATTGGCATAGGAGATCACTTCCTAAATATAACACCAGTAGCACAGACACTGAGAGAAACAATCAATCAATGGGAACTCTTGAAACTGAGAAGCTTTTGTAGAGCAAAGGACACGGTCAACAAGACAAAGCGACAGCCTACAGAATGGGAAAAGGTCTTCACCAACCCCACATCTGACAGAGGACTGATATCCAGAATATATAAAGAACTCAAGAAGCTAGACATCAAAATGGCCAACAGTCCAATTAAGAAATGGGCTACAGAGCTAAACAGAATTCTCAACAGAGGGTGCTCAAATGGCTGAAAGACATTTAAGGAATTGCTCAACATCCCTAATCATCAGGGAAATGCAAATCAAAACGACTCTGAGATACCACCTTACTACCAGATCTCTTAGCCTGTCAATAAAAAAAAAAAAAAAGGTGTGCTTCTATATGCATTCAGAGACAAGCTGACATGATACCACATGAGCACAAAGAGTGGAATTCTGAATGGTGGACTTCAGATTTGGACAGATTTACTCCTGTGTTATAGGCAATATTGGGTAACCTCGGGGCTTTCCTCCAGAGTGACAGGATCCTGTCACATGAATACCACTTACTGTAGGTAATGGATGTGGACACATGTTCCCAACATCCAGGGTGTTTCTCCAGAGGAATAATAGCCAGAAATGGTATTACCAGTTCGCCCACATGTTACAGAGTCACTAATGTCTAACAAAAGGAAGAGTGAGTCAGGGAGCCATGTGAGATGCTGTACAGCAAAAGCCAAAAGCAGAGAGCGAGGAGTCTCCTTCATCCAGTGAAGTTAAAGGTTAAACTTGAATGATGTCCTACACCCCTGAGAGGTAATGATGTCCTCAACTTCACTCCATTCCCCCACAGTCTGACTATACGTGATTCTCCCTCTGAATTGGCTTTGCCATGTGCCTCTCCAAATGCCATGTGTATTCACAAATATTTCCATGGATTCAACGACTGTGATTGATTCAGGAAAGTGTGTGGTCAGCCCCAGTACATGTTTCACCTGTGTATTCATTTGCAAATTAGAGAAATGTCTTGCAAAATTATGCGTGCCATAATTTTCTTGTTGTGGGATCATACTTGAAAATAGTAATTCTATACTAAATATTTTAGAAGCTACAATTTTTATTATTTCTTGCTATCCAATACATTTGCTCTAAATTCCCATGTTTTTTTTATCAAATGATCTTTAATATATTATTTATGATGCAATTAACTACAGGTAGAGAAAGAGAGCAAGAGATTAAATACAGATGTAGTCTTACACAAGAGCATAATTTTCATTTTTCCAATGTGGGTGCATACTTATTCTATTTGGCAAAAAAGAAAGATACAAAGAAAGAAACAAGGGAAACAAAACAAAACAAAAACCTGTTTTTGTCATGCTTGTCTAGCAAATATTTGCGCATTGTTTAAACAATTGTTTTGGGTAGTAGAGACCTGAAGAAATGGTATTTCTCATTAGCTTTCTACAAAAAGTGCTATCAAAGATAAGGTGTGATTAAAAAAGGATGGAGTGGAGCCAAACTGCTTTGATTCAAAGTCCATCTCTATCATTTACAAAACTATGACTTTGTGGCTTAAATGCACATTTTCTCTGTTTCAATATTCCCTTCCTCTAAAATGAGAAATGCAGTCACACCAACTCATGGTTTGGATGAGGATTAGGAAGCTTCCCTTGTTTAAAGTATTTAGAGAGTAAACACTTAGTAAATATTTACTACTACTGCTAATACTGTTTTCTTTGTATTGCCGTGTTCTCATTTATAAATTATTGTGGATGGCTCACAGCTACTTCCTTTCAGTTTGGGGTGTCGATCGCTGTTCTATCAAAGAATAGAACCTCTTTGTGTGTCATGTCTTTTCCTGCGCTGGTAGCTGTGAAGATGCCAGTGGAGACTGATAGAGGCCTGAAGTCAGTTTAGGTTAGCAGCTGCTGAAGCTTCATCTAGGTAGAAAGCAAAGCATGAAGAGGAAGAAATGTGGCCAAACAGGAAATTTCAAGGACAACACAAACCTATGAGGTAATATTGGAACATGTGTCTGTGTGTCTCTCACTATGGTGATGGAAGTGACCTACCAAAAATGCTATTACTCTTCAACATCGTAGGACAGAGAGCAACAGAAAGACCGTGAAGACAAACAAGGCTGTCCAGCCCACTAACGCCATGAAGAATCTGCCAAATTCCAGAGCTGAAAGTTACTGCTCCTCTTGCCTACCACATTTAATTCAATGCCCCAATAGCTAACACTAACATAGAGAAAGACGGAGAAGTGAATTCTGGGAAATGTAGTTCTACTCGTGCTAAACTCCTACCATAATTAAACATTACACTTCATGACTGTAAACACATTTTTAACAAAAGGTCTCAAGTAGGACCTGTACCATCAGAAAATGGAAGCAAAACTGCTTCAGCAAAGACATGTAAACGTGATGTAGCCTAAGCACTTTGGCTGGTCCCTTACACATCTCCCACAGGCTACCACCTCCAGAGAACTCTACACAGTCTGGAAACTATTGCTAGAAGAGCTCTCTTTCTCTGGAAAACACAAATCAGCATATAAAATACCAGATATGCCTTATCCTACCACAGGGATAGGATGTCAATTAGGCATCTGACAGTCAAATAACATATAATTAGATTTCCAGTCGAGATAATACAAATTATTAAAATTAAATTAAATCTGGTATCCATCATTTTTCAATAGTGATCCAAATACCAAAATGAATATTAGTATCAGTCATGTATCTGATAAATATCCTAATCATAACTGCATAGATGTTGTGATGTAGTGGTGGAGAACTAGAAAGGCAAACAAAGATGCCCAATCAATTTACGACGAAAGGTTTTCTGAGTATTCTATGTACAATGTCTTGTGTTTTTATATGTACAAGCTTTGGATATCAGTACCTGAGAATTTCAGAAAAACGTTCAAAATTTTCATATGAAATGATATGATATAAAAATATCATATTGCTGGGCGGTGGTGGCACACGCCTTTAATCCCAGCACTCGGAAGGCAGAAGCAGGCGGATCTCTGTGAGTTCGAGGCCAGCCTGGTCTCCCAAGCGAGTTCCAGGAAAGGCGCAAAGCTACACAGAGAAACCCTGTCTCGAAAAACCAAAAAAAAAAAATAAAATAAAATAAAAATAAAAATAAAAATATCATACGAAATGATAGTGTATATATAGCAAAGTGTTTAGAGAAAGCACTTTCACAGGACATACCCTAATGATGTGTTGTATGTGAGCATGTGTATACAGTGTAGTAGTCAGCTGAGATTTATAGGTAAAAATGTTTCAGGCATTGGTAAACTTTTCCTGTAATGGATCAGAGAGCAAATATTTTCATTTTTGAGGGCCATATGGTCACTTTCTCAACTCACCAATATTTCCTGGTATTATATAGTACAATAGCAGCTGTAGGTAATGACAAGTAACTGGAGTAGCATTATCTTCTAAGAAAAAAACTTCGCTTAAAGTTTGACTATAAGTTAATTTTCATGTATTGTGAAATATACTTAATGCTTTTTCTAATGATTTAAAAATAAATTATATTACTTCACAATGCAGACAAATATATCATGCTTGAATGTAGATCATAGGTCATTAATAACTAACCAACCCCTCATCTATTTCCATGAAAGTTACTAGCTACTTGAAAAAGTCAAAACGCATTAGCCAGAATATGGGCATATTTTATGTAAATAAATATAAACATCAATTTTCTCACAGAAATTAAGAGATTCAAGGTTGCTTTAAAATGTAATTAATTGTTTATCATCAAAACACATTAATTATAGACTAAAATTGTTATAGGCATAAATTGCAATGCTTCTTTCTCATATTGCAGCTGAAGTAGCACAAATGTTACATACACACGCTATTATGTCTAAAAATTTACTTTAATGAAATAAGGAAGGTGTTTCTTGCTTTTGGGTTTGTCTTTAAATAAATGTAAGCTATTTGAAAAATTAAGTTTTTTCTTGGTTATGTAACCCTTTGTCAAAAATAATTAAACAATCTTTTGTCACATCATCACATCCAGTGTGGTTAAGTATCTTGCTTTCCCTATCATATGGAAAAAATGAAAACTGAAGCATTCTGCCAATGGATTTCTTTCCCCAGTGGTCTGAAACCAGTTGACAAAGCTATCAGTTGCCATAGAAGCAAAAGCATAGAAGTTGTAATACACAAAATATGTCAAAACATGGTATGGATTATCACATCAATCTAGCATGTAAGAAAGACCCTCACAGCCCTGCCAGTTGATTATGGGATTGTCTCCCACAAGGGGCAAGCCTGGTATTCCATCAGGAAATATCACATTACTGTGTTGATTCCATTATGTTTATCTTCAGCAAGTGTTCTGGGCAATGTTGTCAGAGGCAACAATCTCAAGAACGAGGGTTTCAATCTTTTAGGAAAAATCAGACTAAAAATCAAGACTTAAACATTATGAACAAAAAGACAATTTAATCTTTATTTCTGGGGAGAAATGCTCCATAATGATCATGTCAAGCTTTTCTCTGTATCTGGCTGTATGCATTATATATTTATGTTTTTTATTTTATTTATATTTAATTCTATAATATATACAATGCAGATATTTTTTCCCAAATAACTCAATTGGTAGTGTAGAAGACAACAGACTAAAAATATTTAACACAGATAATTTCCAAACTCAAGTTTGCATAAGTTTCAAATTTGGGGCTGTTGAACTTACACCTTTTGATCTTTTAGCATTTTCTTGCCTTGTTCTGTTTCTGTGAAACTGGTAACCAAGAACAAAAATTTATTATTATGTTCCTCTATTTTCATTGGAAATATGCCGCTGTTCTGACCAAAGAACAAATAGAGAAAATAATACAAGGCCTGAGACTATTTTAAGGTTAGATTAAAAACTAACTGACCACTGCCCAGTATGGTGGTGAGTGCCTGTAATCCCATCACATGGTTGATAGAGGCAGGAGGATCAGTTCAAAGCCACCCTCAACTTCTTAGTGACTTTGAAGTGAAGTTAAGCTACATGAGACCTGGTCTCAAAACAAACAAATAAAGCATCAGTAGGCTAGAGCATCTAGAGTGATTTGAATCAGAAAGAAAAGACAATCACTATATATTGACAAAATGTAGCAATTTCAACTCATTCCTTGGTCTTTTTGACCTGTTCACTAAAAAATGAACTTAAAAGTAAAAAAAAAAAAGTTATGGATAAAATGTAGGGTTTTTAAAATATTATTAAAAAAATCCCTTACTTTTATAATTTGTATAAGAGAATCTATACTAATAAATACAGCCTCACTACAAAATGCCGTATGCAATCATCAAAAATATAGCAGAATGATATCCAAAGGAGAACAGGAACTACCTTGAAAGTCATACCTGATATCAAAGTTATAAATATATCACATAGTTATTAATACAATCAGAAAATAGGTTCTGTTCATCATCCTCAAAAACAAATGTTCTTTTGCTACCTCATCCCTAATGTCCAGTTACTATTGAAACATGTCCTTCTTCAAAGTATTATAGAATTACCAAGTATTTATTCCTAGCAGAAAACTGGCTGTCTACATGAGTGTTTGCATCCTAAATGTTCAGTATATGACTGACTCATTCTCTCTGTCATTGTCTTCATTCACAATATGAAAATTAAAAACATTTGCTTCGTGAGAACACTGAGAAAATCGAAGTGAAATGATGTACATAGAAACCTACAAGATGAAAGCACATTGGGTAAATCACCTATTAGTTTATGAGTTCTCTCTCATAAATTCACAATTTTCACTGCGTCTTTCCTCACCCAAGAACTCCCCATCATCACTAAATGGTGTGACTGAAGTGAATAATGAAACAATCCTACCCTCTTGATGCATTTCATCATATCAAACTCTCAACACTTTTTTGCAAGGGGTTTTATGTAATTTAATGAAAACTATCAGGAGGACTGTACATCATATGTCGAGTAGTTCAGGGAAGGAGAGGCATAAAAGAGGAACATAGAATATTAATCATTTTGTTAGAAATTTTCCGAGTTTTAAAAATATTCAGGACAACATATAGTTTGCCTGTTTCATAGATGGCCAAAAATGATAACCAAGATTTCACTATCAAATGTTGTGTGCACACACTGTGTAGAGAATGCAACATTGTATAATTTGTTTCTTTCTCTCTACGTCCTTGATAGAGAATTTTTTTCTCCATCTTAGCCAGCACCCACAAAAAAGGTACCTTTGTTGATCATTCTCTGTCAACATGGAGGAAGAAGATGTAATGTAAAATGAGGCCGTGAAACAAATCTATTGAGAATCAAACAGGACTTTTGGAAGAATGGGGAGGTAGCCTTTGGTGAATGACCAGCACAGGTGACTCAGTGACCAAAAGTAAAGAACTCAATAACATTTCTAAAACTACACCCACAAGTTAATTCCTTTCCAGAGCTTGTTTTGTCCCACTCAACCAACTTTAGGCTTGCCCCCACATCCAACAAAAGCGCCCCTCTTTGCTCCACATGCAGGCAGTTGATTATCTTTCATCTTTAGTAGAATGAGTTATTCCTCAAAACAACATAGTTACTGTAATGAGATGGCCACAGGGTTAGGCTAGCACAGAGAGGTTTTTGTGATGAATAGACTTACATTATTCCTATCTATTGTGTAACCAATATTCATGACCAAGGCCTCAAGTTTAAATTTTAGACTTCTAAGCAAAAATTTCAGAAAGGGTTTCCTTTATCTATTTTCTTCTTATTTTAATTGCCATTACTCCATTTTAAGGGAACATATTCGGTCCTCTAAGCAGTAAAAGGCTGCTGCTTTTCTGGTCTCCTTTCAGTATTGAAAGAGCTGAGTTCTGAACTGAATGTAGACTTTGAACTCACTATCTGAAACAGGAATTTTTGTATCTATATGATGGCGGTTAGGGATCTTAAGTTCAAAAGCTCTAACTTCCCTATAGGAAGACAATGACAATCTTGACTAAAGTTTTTACAAGGCAGTCATATGCCACACATATGTGACAAAATGCCTGTCAAATGACAGAGTTGTTGCGTTTGGCGCTCCTTTCCACACTGATTTATCTCAGCCAGTTGGTCATGAAGCAAGAAATATTTCTGGACGGACTACTCTGTTGAGAACTTTTCTAAGCACAGGAGAGAGTTAAGTCTATCAAATTAGCTTAAAATTAAAATAAGAGAAAGTCATTGGCAGAGTTAAATTTTATCACATTTTGTAAGATGAAGACAGAACGGTGAACTGAAAATGAGCACACAATCTACCAGGAGTCTTTGTCTAATCATGAAGGAGTGGAAGAACGGGCTTTGAGCCATGAGATGACAGGAGAAGAGCAGTTTTACAGAAGGAACATGTCAAGAACATACATGGCAATGATCTAGGAATTGCAACTGGGATTTGATAAGCATGCTGGGAACAGCACACTTTATTCCAGTAGGAAATATAGTTGTTGAGTAAGTTGGAGTATACTACTGACAAGACACCCAGAGATGAGGTGTGAGCTCAGGTGACTCACTCCCTAGTCATGTCAATAACCAAGTGGTGGAAATGACAGTGACAATCAGAAGCTCTTGAAGTCTCAAACAATGGTGAGTGGAGAAATATTTGTTTAAGAGAATGAACTAATCCTCAATATGAAAAGAGAAAGTCTATGACCTCTTACTCACAACCTTTTCTCAACTCTTTTTTTCTCAGCATAAGACACTCTACTTCAGGAAGGTGAGGTGCTGTCAAAATTTCAGACCTATCTGTGAAAGCTGGTGGCTGCATCTTATACCAGGAGTTCTGGAGACCACCATCATCCCATTCCACAATTCACTATGATGACTCCAAGGACTCAGCCTGGATTGAGACTTAGAATTTTTCTCTATGGCAAAAGGATACAAAACAGACCCACAAAAAGTAAGAGCAAATTGATTGAGGTCCAGAGGAAGCTGGGAATAAGCTTCTGAGGATTTTTTTCTCCAGCATAGTTATATGGGATGCACTAAAGAGCACTGCCTCAGTTCAAAAGTACACCTGTGACTTGCAGGAGAGGCCACACTCAATGAGCATAGCATAAATGCTTCCTCTAAGATTGGGAATTAAAATAAACATTCCATTGATAATTCTATTAAAAATTCTACTTGAGCTTCTGGTTAAGGCAATGGGGCAAGAAAAGGAAATAAAAATGCCTGATTGAAAGGGGGGAAATTATCATTATTTTCAAAGAACATGATAAAACTAAGAGTCACTGTAAGTATTTTTATTAATGGGTTTTCTGCTACTGTAAGAAAATACCTAAAGCCTGAGAAATCACAAGGCAAAGAAATTTATTTTGGTAGCAGTTTTAGAGGCAGAAAGTCCATTGATTTGTCCACTGGAGAAGATCTATGGTGCAAGGCATCAAAATGGTGAGGGCACGTGAAGGAGGAGCAGACATGACAGGCAGTCAGTGTGTGTGCTGGGGGATCAGATGCAACAGTTTGCTACAAGTCACTCTCATGATGCCAAGGATAATTAACGAAGCATCCCAGAATAACCACCTCAGTCTCTTCTAAGAATAAACTGACAGTCTTCTAAGGATCTCCCACAGGACAGACAAGGCCAGTTCTCAAGTCTTTGGGCCCGTCAGCCTCGATATTATTCGAACTAATTCTCCTCTCAGACCTCATCATGGGTAGTCAACATGAAATGGTTGAAAGCACAGATTATAGTTGCGGTGCCTAAAATTGAATCCCAGCTCCATCATTCATTGTTTGTGAGATGTGGACAGTTCACTAAACCATCTCTACTAATCTTTTAAAATGGGACTAGCAGTAGTGCCAGGCTCCTGCCCTTTTTTCTCCAAATTAAATGAATACATAGAAAGTGGCACATGAAACACAATTTTTTTCTAATAAGTCCTATGTGTGGTTGTTAAATTAAACAAAACTTTCCAGTGACATGATCAGTTAATGTAATACTGACTTAATTCTGACTTCACTTCCAGATTCACAAAGTAATGCTACTGTGTTTACTAAGGTATTAATGTCAGTATCATATTGCTTTTCTTGAAACAAAACTTTCTAAGGATTAACACAGTTTTAGAAGTCTTTGTATGTACTGATATGATGCACTCATATTTATTGGAAAGGACAAAAATTACTATGTTAAAACATCTCTGCATCAAAGACTAGCACAAAGAAGATGTGGGATATTCCATTTCTTCAATTGATGGCTATTCTTGGTTGTCAACTTGACTATATCTGGGATTAACTAAAACTCAAAGATAAGGCATACCTGTGAGAGATTCTTTTGCTTAATTTGAAGCTGAAAGATCCACTTCTCTTCTAGATCTTTTAATGCAGATCTTTTGAAGTGGGAAGACCTTCTCTAATCTGGGTCATGCCTTCGGCTGGAAGCCTATATAAGTATATGAAAGGAGGAAATATTCTCTTTGCCTTCAAATCCTCACTAGCAAGTGCATTACTTTACTGGCATTAGAATCTATTTCTTTGGGAATCTCAGCATATATTGAAGACCAGCAGAGACATCCAGCTTTGTGGACTGAACAACTACTGGATTCTTAGGCCTTCCATTCATAAGCAGCCATTGTTGGGTTAGCTGGACTACAGTCTGTGGGTCATTCTAATACATCCCCTTGATATATATATATATATATATATATATATATATATAGAGAGAGAGAGAGAGAGAGAGAGAGAGAGAGAGAGAGAGCTTTTTTCTATAATTTCTGTTACGCTAGAGAACCCTGACTAATACAGTCAGTAACTCAAAATACACTCCCAAAGTGAACAAGTTGACTCTCACCAGGGAGAATCTGTTACATATAAACAAACTGGTGTCCAAGATGTTCTTTTATATGTAAAACATAGCTCTAGAAGCAGGAGGCAGTTAGGTTGTTTGGGAAACATTAACACTTATCAGTACCCTGAGCAGAACACAGTGCTGTATATTAAATGAGATGTAGAGCCTTCCAACACATCATGACTAACAAGTAAAGAAAACCTTGAGACTTAGGAGGGATCAGGGGAATTTAGCATTACTGCCATTGTTTTCAAAAGGAAGTGAAAAGGGATACCAAATATTTCTTGCATGATGTCCCAGTGAGGAAATTCTTATACCTAGCTGGGGAAGGGCAGATGAAATCAACTGTGGGAACAATGCTCTTCTGACCTGTGACTTATCTAAGCAGAAAGTCTCTTCCCTTGGTGGTGCTTGAGAGGCCTTGTTTGTACTCACTTGATCCCTGCAGTTCTCTGCCCTACTCCCAGCCCCCATCTGCCTGCAAATGGTTAAAAGGCAAAGCAGTAAATCAGGAAGTCTCCAAACACAGCAGGGTTCAGTTTACAGTACAGCAGGGTTAGGGTTGAAAACTGAAGTCTAATTCCATTTTCAAAGCTGAACATCTAATGGGGATTATCATTAATGACAGACAGCGTGGTGTCAAAGGGTTGTGTCAAGTTCCAGACCTTTTCATGCTTTAAATTCCTATGTTTAACCAAAGGTTAACCAAATCATTGCTGGTTGCAAACTGCTGCTTCAACATACTGTGGGTGGCCTATATTTGTGACTGAGTCAGCCATTGCTGATAAGGAGACAAATATACTTACAGTTCATATGCGTGTGGCCTGTGGTGCTGAGCCCTTTTGAAAACCAACCAGCTCATGAAACATTTACCATGACAAAGCTATAACATTTTATATTTATAAAACACATATATCACATGTAACTCTATATGTACTATAATATACAATTATTAAATAATATTCCATTTTGTTTGCTTAAACACTATTGAGCCTTAATTAATTCCTAGGTGCTCAGCGTTAGATGTGAGAATCCTACCATCAGGTTTAGTCAGACTCAGAACAGAACACCAAATTCAACATGGTGGTTTTTGCACTGACAGGACAGATAAAGATAAAAAATCAATAGGACTCAGAGAGCTTGGGGCTGAACTGGGAAAGAGACGCAGAGACTTGCTAAAGTCATGAGTATACACTCTTTAGAAAATGATAGAAATAACATGAAGACAAAGATACATTAGTGTGCTTAGTGTGGTCATATGTCTATAACGTGCATTTGATCAGTGATGTGAGTACATGGGGCTGTGTGTCAGGTCCAGTGAAGAAGCTTGGATGATTGTAAAGAGCCTTTTGTGATACACTAGAGAGTCATCATCACTTCTTTTAACTTATTAGGTGTCACTTTAAGCACTTGTGGGAGTTACCTGTTTGGTTCTTTGTTTAAAAAAAGTGCTGAGAGCCATCTGCAGAGGTTTTTTGTTTGTTTGTTTGGGTTTTTTTTGTTTTTTGTTTTTTGTTTTTTTTTTAATCAAGCAAATCTGGAGTGTGGTCCAAGAAAACATATCCTACAAGGTCCCAAGTGACACTCACACTTCTGGTGAGAAGACGATACTTTATAAATCAGTAATTTGGAGATAGAAAGTTTTGTTCTGTTTTTAACTTTAAGAAGGTGAAATGGAGAGAAGGAATGCTCAGTGGTGTTCTTCCTGGCATGGGCAGGAATCGTTGCAGGAACCGGTTGTGGTTGGCTAGTGAAATGGAACATTCCAATTGGAATAAATGGACTTTCAGTACCGCCAGCATCCAGCTCTTCGATAGCTGCTGTGTAGGAAGAGAGAATCAGACTCATTCATCATAATCTCTTCTAGCTCCATTTGTCCTCTGAATCAGGTATGTTGTTGGTAGCTACAAGTGGACCTTACTTTCCAAATAAAAGTCAGGTATGTAATTAGACATAGAATGAACTTCACACCCCATCTTCCAAGCTTTTCAATTCTCCTTCACCCCAGCACTTTTGGCCTACCCCTTTTTTTCAGTCTTCTCTCATACATCCTGACCCAAGTTTCCCCTCCCTCCATTTCTCCCAGTCCCCTACCCTTAACTCTCTTCCAGATCCACTCCTCCTCTGCTTCTCCTTAAAGAAAAAAAGAAAGGAGCAAGGTCTACCACTTTTGAGAGTTTGGTTGTCTTATGAGTCCTCACATACACCATGCCAGTTCCACCTTTATGTCATCTCCTATTCCAGACACGCCACCATCCTCCCCCATCCAGTCACATCCATCCCACCTTCCAAAGCCTGGCTCTCCCTCCTCTTCTTTAAACCTTTCCTTCATTTTTCCAGTGTGCAGAGATCCTGCCAGTTCTGAAACTCTATCACCATACTTGACTTCTAAGACACAATTTAGCACTTATCCATGCATACTTCTGTCCTCAGTCATGTTCTTTAGTAGTTAGCCAGACTGACTTCTGTAAGTCCTTCTGTGTCACTTGGGGATTTATCAAAGTGTTCTGCACAGAAGAGAACATTTAGAGTCTCAAATGCCGACCCCCAAATATCAATCTATAAGGCCAACAAAAGAGAGTGTAAAATCCCAAAACAGCTCAGATGTCAAATGTCACAGTAAGATGGAATGAGTTATCTTTAAAAAAAAAAAGTACATACCTGATAAGCCTCCCATTTCCCCATCCTCATGGAGCTTAGAAACTATGGTAACACTTTCATTTTCAGATTTCTTGGTCCCATTCTTGTTGGCTGTTTTTTAAATGTCTGTCCCTTTTGCGAGCTTTTAGCTTCTGAACCACAGGCCATGGGGAGAAGGAGGAATTATTCAGCTACAGAATCTTAGATTTCCAGATTCCAGAAAAGTGCCCTCTGCCCCAGTCCTTGGGAAAGGCTCCAACTGGTTTTCTTTTGAACTGCATGGTACCCACACTTCCCTTCCCTAGCAGACACCTCCACACACCCAGCTTTAACAGTGTGGTTTTCAGATCATTCCCAGATGACCTTCCTAAGCCAGTACTGTTACTCCCTCTGTCTAGACCTAGATTTTAAGCTTGTAGATATGTTTAAACAAATGTTTTACAGTCTACAAACTTATCATGGCATAGACAAATGTCAAGCATGCTATTTCCTTCCAAGGCCCTGTTCCTTGCTCGTTATCATGATAAGATGATCATTAAACCTGTAGTTCTCACAGGCAGTGAACATGGCGATCGTTTTAACTAGGCTTTCTCATTCATCTTTGTCCTCTATTCTTTGTCCATAACATTTTTCTACGTTTATCACAAAAGAAGAACTCAATGTCTCACTTATCCCAAGGGAGAGTCGTGGTAATGCAGCCGTTCTTTTCTTTATGTTCATTAATTTTAGACTGGTCTTCCTGTCTGCATTGAATGCAGTTGTCAAATACTCTAAAACAATTGGATCCATGCACACCCACGCATGCCTACACACCCCATTTTTTCTACAGAATTTGGGAACTCTTGAAAGATAATTGACATCCAAGCGGACTAAATGTATAACCTTTTTGTCTTCCATCTTCTTCCTCGCTCTGTTGTAATTCCCTTCCTGGAGTCAAGATGGGCACTGTCTTACCCTTTCATTAACCCTCTTTACCTTCATGACCTTCTCAAATATGATACAATCTCAAATACGAAGCAATTTTAGGAATCCTTGTCATTCAAAGATCAATAACTTATTAAAGTATGTCCCCATCTTAAGAGGAGAGGGGCCATACTGATCATTGGCATTAAACATAGCCTTCCTTTGGATCCAAATTGCCACTTAAGAATCTGAGGGGTCAAGAGAGAGTATGTGGAACCCTGAGCCAAACTAGATAAAAACATAGAAGAAATAACTGGAGATACTAGGAGAAAAATGGAGAATGGCAAATATTAACTGGTCTCCCAATGTCTTTGTGTTTCCTAGCTGTATAACAAGTACTAACTGAGTATTTGTGGAATGAAGACATTGCCATCACAATCGTGCAGAGCACTGCCACACAGGGAAAGTGCCACTATTAGCTGTCAAGTCTGCCATCTTCTCCCGTCAGTAAGCTATCATTTCATTTGTATGTTTTGAAAATATCACTGAGGGTACAGCCAAAACATACCATGGAATCTATGCTTTGAACATCTTGTTAATTTATATTTCACATTAGAAGAATGGAATTTTTCATTTATTTCTGAGGGTCTTGTCAGGGTGGTACTGATTACAATGTTTTACTTAGTTTTTGGAGTATAAGTTTTAATTAACTATGTTGATCATGGATCTATTCAGGAGTAACTCTAAGGTAGATCAGATAAAAAACCAAATGTCTTTAGTATTCACGGTAAATATAAAACTATCATGGAAGTCATTTTAGATAGACGGCTTACAATGGCTCCCCTGACTCCCCTTAATAACTTTACATTCTGAAATCTCAAAAGCCTTGATTGATACACCAATAAATGCTTTCTTCTGTTTTTGATAAAGAAGAAACCATTGACCAAAGCTAAAGCCAAGTTTTGCCTTTAAAATATCTCCCATGAATGTCAAACTATGTCACAGCCCAATTCTTACTGCAGTGTGTATCAGGAGCACCACACCAATCATAAATCCCAACTTTAAATCCAGACCTTATAATGACAATTTTGCATTCAAATGGTTATTTTGTTGGCAAGAGTCCTCCAAAAGCTGACTTTGGGGATTACAAGGTCATCCTCAGTTCCAATGAATCCCATAAACTTGCAAATACGAAGCCCTTCTTTTTCTATGGCCCTAAGTGTCACAATAAAGAATGGAATATGTCAGTAACCTTCTCTGCAGATTCCCTGTCTTAGATGTCTGGATTTGATCACGTCTCAGGTAATAAATTTTTCCTCATAATTATTTAAGGGACATCATTTGGGAAAATGGATGGCTAAAGTAACTACATTTTATATTTAAATTTTTATTTACTTTTGCAGTATGGGGGGCAGTAACTTAATAGTTAATGTTACTGAAAAGCTTCAAGCAAATCTACTAATTCTCATCTATCTCAATATAGCAATCCCTCATGATGAAAACTAAATATTTTCCCCAATGTGTGTAGTATGTGAGCCTTAATATACCAAGCATCAAGTTTAATTCAGCTCTTAATAAGGGCATGCCCAAAAGGCATGCACTGTATGTCAGTTTTCTAATTATAGACTTTCTTTCTCTATTATTGAGAATTTCATTATTTGTAATCTGTCAACGACTCTCTCCAGAGCCATGTAAATAACATCCTGCTTGTTACATGGGACATGAACAACTAGCATAGCTTTATCACTTGGGTGCATATGCTATCTTTTTTGTTTCTGTGTCTTCAAATGCTTTTTCCTTAAAAGTCACCCCCCCAAAAAAACTCTCACCTCCCCACCTCCTCAGCCCTCACCCCTGGCTTCTGCTCCTTCATGCCATTCCTTTTACTTTGCATTTCCGGACCTTTCTTAGCTCCTCACGTTTTCTTCATCTCACATACCATTAGCCTATCCCACATTTCTCAGAACAGTGGAAACCATGTGGTTTTTCCCTCTGGGGCTCAAAGCCAAATGCCAAGGGTGCAGTCAGTGCTCCACACACGCTGCATGAACCAAGGAGCAGCGTTGCAATCTGGGACCCCTCACCAGCTGTCTTTCTTTTTCACCTGTCATGTAGTAAACAGTAGTGTGGATTGGTATCGTTAAGACATCCCTCGCTTCTTTCCCTGAGCATTCTGTAAGAGTGACTACCTGGCAGAGCAGTGCCCAAGTGCAAGCACTTGGAGAGAAAAGTAGACAAACAGCTCACTCTCAAGAGAATGATTGAGAACTGATCTGATGCATCAATAACCCTCACTTATAATACTATTCTGACATAAAAAGAACAGTAACTTCGATATAGATCTTGAAACAAATAGTTCTATATGCAAAATTTTAAGAAACAAAAATCAGGAAGGTGTGCCTGGTACAAATATTTGCAGTAGGCCTGCCTAGCTATAACATGTCTGAGATGATCTAAATATGCAGATCCATGCTTGGTTTTCTAAGAGCTTAACACTGTCTCTGGGACTGTGAACAAAGCAGAAGCAGGCCCTTGATTTAGATTGAGCTGAATCCAAATGCTTCTTGCACCATACCTGCTAATCACTAAAATGAAAGGTCTGTTCCAAGATGTAACACTACACTGTTAAGCAGTCCAACACTGCTTGCATTACCACACATTCACTTATGACCCTCCTGGGAGTATTTCTGTTGTGGAGCCTACAGAGAAAACTGCACCAAAATTCTGTTGAGCAGAAAATGCAAACATTTCACTCATGTGGCACTTGTTTGTCAATTGAGCAAAGGCAGAGAAATTGATGAGGGTACTAATTATTCTTGAAGGAGCCTCAGAAACAGAGAGCATTCATAGATCTTACAATGCAGTGAAGAGCGAGGGAATGCATTTCCCCAAACTTTGAAAGGCTTAGACGCGCAGACAGCGTGGCTGGTGAACACAACTGAGCTTCTCAATTAAAAACAGCCCTGTGCTCTATTGGGGCCAGACATGGCCCATCGGGGTTAAAGCAGTAGGAGTGTCCATGTTTTAAAATTGTGAAATTTTCTATTTTCTTTCCAACATTAAATATCTATGCATAATAGAGAAATATACACCATAGCTGTTTTGTCCAATATTTTGTCTTCTTGGGTTTTATGAAAATTAGTGTGGTCTTTTTCCTTTCAAAATACCAACAAAGAACACCACAGTAGTTCAAGGGTTTGGAGCGTTTCAAAATCAGGCTCAGTGGCTCACTATTTAAGCTAACTATGCAAAGAAACAATTCAGGCCCTAAATGAAATTGCTCTGGACTTACAAAAGGACAAGTCCAATTTGGTTTTTAAGCCACAGATGTTTGCCTGCGTCAAAGTTGCTAGTCAAAATATTCACAGAGAGTTAGAATAAATTCTTGACACTGTATGTTAACTCAAAATGGCAATTACTTTAGGATTCTTGCAAGGGAAACCAAAAATATTTCTAATGTTTGCGTCCATTCTCCAGAAATTAAAAAAAAGTTATTAAAAAGCAATCAACAAAAGAGAAACACCATGGGTGAGAAGGGATTCATTGCTGTAGAGACCTGGGACTAACTCTCCCTGAGACTATTTGTTGTTTTGCATGAATGTGGCAAAAAAAGGGGGGGAGACATTTTCAGACCCAAAGGAAGGAAAACTTACGCTACAAAATCAATAGATATGACTGGAGTATAAGATGAAAAATATTTGAGTATGTCCCAAAACATGAGCAACTATAACATTCATAAAACAGTTGTGAGAAAATGGTTATTTTCTTTCTTTTGTGTGTGTGTTTTTTGGTTTTTTTTTTTGTTGTTGTTGTTGTTGTTTTGTTGTTGTTGTTGTTGTTTTGAGACAGGGTTTCTCCTTGTAGTTTTGGTGCCTATCCTGGATCTCACTCTCTAGACCAGGCTGGCCTTGAACTCACAGAGATCCACCTGGCTCTGCCTCCTGAGTGCTGGGATTAAAGGTGTGCGCCACCACCGCCCAGCAAGAAAATGTTTAAATCAATGAAATTGTACCATTTGCAGAACACCACAGTAGGTTCTATGCAGCCATGTACTTATTCTTCCTCAAAAATGTCATGAGAACAATAGGACAGGAGAGGAGAGGAGATATGGGGAAACATGAAGAGTAGGAAGCCGGTTCTCACACTGAGATGGTCCAGAATATATATGGTCATTAAATTTGCATAGTTGCTTGGTTTTTTTTTCTAATAGTAGAAAAATTCTCACCAGCTGAACTCTTCTTTTCTGATTTTAAAATCACCCCAATGTTTTTCATTATTGATGTAATGAGAAGCAAAAGTAATCTTGAGGACTCTGCCCTTTTTCATCTTTGGGTATCATGGCCACCTCAGAAAATGCAGCTATTGACATCACAAGATTCAAGTTACTATGGTGCCAATAATTTTTTTTCTTTTATCTATTAAATATATTTGACCTCTCTTAAGAGTTCAACAAATCTGGCAATATCCAGAGAAAAGGTAGTATTTGGTTATTCAAAGTAACTATTATGAGACGTTATGGCTGGTAACCTCATTTGAACTAAGGAAATATCTTGGAAACATACTCCACACTAGGACAGAAGAGACATAGTCTTCTGAGAAGTCTGCCAAAGTTGTTCCAGAGCCAGCACATTTGATCTCTACACTCTCCTACAGCTAGAATTGTGATTCGGTCTGTGATTGTCTCTGATTCCTGAAAGTAGGTAGGAATTGTGGGGGCCATTTGGACATGTAGGTAAAACCAAGGATCCTGTCTACATAATGCCCATAAAGCCAGGGCATCAGACATTGTCTAAGGATCTTTTGTGAGGCAGGGAAATAATTCTTTGGATAAACTAGGTGTTCAAGGAACTTGTAAGAGTTCTAGTATTGTTTCAGAACCTGTAGGTCTGGAATATAGGAAATAATGTCAGGAGCAATCCAGATACATACTTCTGAACAAGAATAGTAACTTAAATATCTCTCTCTCTCTCTCTCTCTCTCTCTCTCTCTCTCTCTCTCTCTCTCCTCCCTTCCTCCCTCCCCCATGTCTTTCCTTCAGAGAACTGATACATCAATCAAACTTGGATCCATGAAAAGGAGGGTATGCCCAATATATGCCCACTTTCTCATTCTGATTTTCAATGTTTCCTTTTCTTTTTTCACTAAAATAAAACCATTAATGTGTATGAGTGTTTTGTCTGGATGTATATGTGCACCATGAGCCTGCCAGGTATAGTGAAAGTCAGAAGAGTAAATCTCGTCCCCTAGAGTTAGTATTACTGATGGTTGTGAGCTGTTGCCTGGCTATTTCCTTGCATGTCAAAAGAGAAATAGCAAGTAACTCACTGCCTTGAGAAATTTCTCCTCAGTCTTGTGGAACTATGGACGGTCCTTAGGAAGGAAAAGCCGGGCTAAGAATGGACAGCAGGCATGAGAGTGCTAGCCTCAGAAAATTTCCTGCATCTATTGTAGATTATAAACTGTCTTCTTTCTGCTCTTTAAATCCTATCTTCTGTTTTCCCCCACTACTTTGGAAGTCGGACCATAATGGAGAATCTACATGACTCTGACTCTCAGGAGTTAATAGAGATTTTGGAGGAGTGGTGAATTTAGGCTCGCTACATATTAACTCTAGTTAACAGAATTAACCTGTTGTATCTTCAAGCCTTGTTTATACAAGGAAGTATGGTTGGTCAGAGGAAGACTTTTCTCACCTGAATTCTGGAGAGTTAAAAATAACTTCTCTACCAGAACTGCTTGAAAAGGACTCAAATCATTCACGGTGTGTCTGACTAAAACCCCGTCTCCTCTCAGTAGCTATTATCAACTTCAAATCTTCATACACAAGCTGAGTTCCAGTAAAAGCAACACCTACACCAACTCCTCTTCCCTTCTGAAAAGGTTTAGCACTTTCAGTAAAGATGTCTGTGAAAAATTTTGATGAGCAAAGTACATGTGCAGTAACTTAGCTCCATCAAATCTAGTATAGCACCACTAGATTGCACCAAATGTTGTACAATTACTCTTACCATAACATTAGAATGTGTTTAATATTCTGGCAGTCCTTTTCCCTCTTTACATAATAGTGTCTTAGTCACTATTCTATTGCCATGAAGAGACACCATGACCAGGACAACTCTTACAAAGGAAGGCATTTAATTGGGGCTGGCTTACAGTTTCAGAGTTTCAGTTCATGGTCATCATGGCAGGGAGCATGGTGACACATAGTAGTCAGACATGGTAGCTGAGAATTCTACATCCATATACACAGGCACCAGGAAGAGAGTAGCACTGGGCCAGGCACAGGCTTTTGAAACCTCAAAGCCCACCCCCAGTGACACACTTCCTCCAACAAGGTCACACCTAACTCAAAAATGTCATACCTCCTAATCCTTTCAAAGAATACCACTCCCTAAGCATTCAAATATATGAGCCTATCGGGGCCATTCTTATTCAAACCACCATAATAGATTTATCTAGCCATCACTCTCGTCTTCAATTATCTTAATCTAAACCATGTTGTGTAAATATCAACTGATGTTTCTACTCTTAACTTCCATAATGTTTGGCTTGGGTTATTAGAAATGATAACATCTGTGGACAGGGCTGCTGTTCTAATCTTGAGTTGAGCCAGCATCTAAGCCATGTTATAGGGCAGTATTTGTGGCTTTCTTCTGACCTCCCAACGTAGTAAGTATGATAACTGTTGTGAAAGTAGCAGCTGCTTGGTCCTCTCACAGCTTCTCCGTCCCAGGGCCCTTTAATGTGCTAGCGTTTCCTGAAACAGTGCCAAGGAATGCTGTTGAGCATGGCCACCATCAAAGTTGAATGCTCAGAAGAGTAGAAAAAACTTGTAAGAGAGCTACACAATGTTAATTATGTATCTTACTCTTTGTTTCATTAAATATAGGCTATCCACTTAACTTCTCTGTTTTCCATTTTTTTTTCTCAATAATATGATGGAAGAATTAGAGCTGAATCGAAACTGAGAGCAAAAAAGAAAACTTCTAGAAAGGAAAATGGTGTGTGAAAAATCCGATTGACAGAAGGCTTCTCCACCACTGTTGTGTATTATATATAAGTGTGGCATAGAAGATCTGAAATGCAGCTGATAGAAAGGCCAGTTTTGAGGCAACAATATGAGAGAAGGAAAGGCAGACAAGAGTATTGTGGAAATAGGATGACAGAGGATGGGGAGACATGGACTCTTGTTGGCTTCCAGGGCTGATTGTCTGACCTAAGCTGAGTTTCTCAATTTAAAAGGCACAGTTCTGTGCTCTGTTAACTGAAGGCGTAAGACAGGATTACTCATCCTTGACTTCACAGTGGAACCCCCAGAGACCGGTAAAAAAATATTGATGTGTAGATCCCACCCCAAAGATCCTAATTTAATTGGTCTGTGGTGTGGCCTGGGCATCAGGATTATTTAAAACTCCCAGGATTCTCACGTATAGCTGAACCTGAGAACTCTTTGTTAGGGCTTGCTTCAGAAGAGGGCAGGATGATTAAAGACCTGTGTGAGGTCTCCCTAACACATGTATATGACCACTACAAACCCATCAAGCTATATGACAGTTCATCCTTAGAGAGTCAGGCCACAGAAGCCTGAAGGTTCTTCATTACTCGTGAGAATTCATATACTCCTGGTGGATGTGACACTTTGAATTATAATGAGTATATCTTACCTACAATCAGGGGGAAAAAAACTAATTTGGAAAGAATCTCAAAGTTCAAAAGTTCAAACTGGCAAGCATTTTTACAATAATTTTTTTTCTAGATAAAGGGACAAGCTATGGCTGTCTTTCTCTAATGTCCTATTTTTATAAGCATTTGTTATGGTGTGTATATGAGAGAGATTTTAAATTGATGCCATCTTTTTTACATAATATTTTTTAAAACAAACTTTTAGAGTATACTTGTGTGACCAGGCATTTTTTAAAGCCATTTTTTTTTATCTCAACCTGTTTTAGAGTTTAAAATTCTTTTGAGGAGTCCACTATGAGCAACCTCTTAGCCTTTCATATGGCTCATTTATCTAAATAAGCATTTCCTGCTCAGGTTTATCATCTGATGATTGTTTCCTCTGATCTACCTTTCACTTTCCACCTTTCATCTCAGTCCATGTTATCTCTGCTCTGAAGCCAAAGAGAATACATCACTGCCAAATTCAAAGGTAAAACAAGCTTTCCCTTTTATATGAAAAAGGCATAGTCATGTCATGCAATATACATGTCTGTTCTCAAAGGCGTTTGCCTGTTTGGCAATCCTTTGAGGCTCCACTCACCATAGTGGAGCCAAGTCGACAAATTAGTAATGCATTAAATTCATCAGTCCTCAGAGGTAAAGTCTCTATGAAGCTTTGCGCTGCTGCCTGCCCTCTTCTGATTGGATGACACCCTTTCTCTACTAATCAGCACACTATCAGGATCAGCCTGCCTGACTCAAACCCAATGTATCCTAATACCATATGCTAGAGAGGTGAGCCAGTAAAGGAATGATCACATGAGGGATTCCATTCCACAAGAAGGGGTTTGTTGGCAGCTCACATAAGCAGGAGGATCCAACATGAGGCAAATTCTTCTCTTCCTTTAACACTGCATAGGAAACATAAAAATGAGCAGTTTCAAGGTATTATGTGCTATTTCGCCTAAGACATTTTACTTGCACAAGGGACAATAGTAACACATGTTAACATCTAAAAATATTTGTATTTGATATTTTATATAAGATTTTCCATAAGTGACTAAAATATCTCCACTGACCAGCCTAATGCAACTGTTTTAAGAGAATTAAATGAAGAATCTAAAACTGATTGTTATGCCCCACATTCTGCTAACTGCCTAGGAGCAAGAAAATAGCAGGTTGCTGTCACTTAAGTGGCTAAGGATTAACATTTTAAAGCATAAACATCTTAAAATTTATCAATAAATTGTTGAATTTGACCACTCACTAATTTCAATTCTCCCTTCTCCAATTTGACTCAAATGGTGTGGAATGAAATGCTGGTATTATTTTGTTAGTGATTCAGACAGGGTTGAGATAACAGTACTCAACATAACATACGTGTTTTTGAGTTTCAGTCTTTGCTCTACCTCATACGAGTGGGAAAACTGGCAAAGAATAGCCAAAACTAAAATATTCTCATTTGTAAAATATGTCGGAAAAGGACATGACAAAATGGCAGCCATTTAAGAGGAAAGAACTCTAAAAAAATAGTGTGATCATTCACAGAGGAGTCAATACCTACCACTGACCACTGTCCATTAAGGATCCTATGTTTTGTTTCTAAATTTTGATGGAGATTGTATTGAACTCTAGATTGCTTTTTGTAGGATAGCTATATTTACTATGTTAATCCTATTGATACATGAGCATGGGAGATCTTTCCATCTTCTGATACCTTCTTCAATTTGTTTCTTCAAAAACTTGAAGATTTTTTTACCATCTAAGTCTTTTACTTGTTTGGTTAGAGTTATCCCCAAAATATTTTCTATTACTTGAGGCTATTGTGAAAGTTGTTGTTTCCCTGATTTATTTTCAAAGCACTTGTCATTTTGTATAAAGGAGGGCTGCTGAATTTTATAACTTCATTTTGTATTCAATTACATTGGTGAAAGTGGTTATCAGCTATAGGAGGTCCCTGGTGGAACTTTCAGGGTCATATCATCTGCAAATGAAGATATTTTGATTTCTTCTTTCTAATTTGTACCTCATTAATCTCCTTCATTTGTCTTATTTTTCTAACTAAGACTTCAAATAATATTTTGAAGAGGTATGGAGAGAGTGGACAGCCTTGACTTATTCCTGATTTTAGTGGAATTGCACTGTTTCTCTCCATTGAAGTTAATGTTGACTGTGGGCTTGCTGTAAGCAGCCTTTATTATGTTTAGATATATCCCTTAAATCTCTATTCTCTCCAGGACTTTTATCATGAACATATTTTCAAGTTTGTCACAGGCCTTTTCTGCATTCAATGAGATGATCAAGTGTTTTATTTTGTTTTTTTTTTCTTTCAGTTTGTTTATATAGTGGATTACATTTATTGATTTTCCTATATTGAACCATTTCTGAATCTCTGGGATGATTTCTGAATCACTTGATCACGGTGAATGATCTTTTTGATGTTTTCTTTGATTCGGTTTGCAAGTATTTTAGTGAGTATTTTTGCATTTATGTTAATGAAGGAAATAGGTCTCTAATTCTCTTTCTTTATTGGATATTTATGTGGTTTGGGTATCAGGGTAACTGGGGCCTCATAATGAATTGCACAGTGTTCATTTTGTTTCTATTTTGTGGAATAATTTGAGAAGTATTGGTGTTGACTCTTCTTGGAAAGTCTGGTAGAATTCTGCACTAAAACCATCTTGCCCTGGGTTTTTTTTGGTTGGCAGATTTTAATGACTGCTTCTAATAAATTAGGGGTTATAGATCTGTTTAAATTGCTTAACTGGTTTTGTTTTAACTTTGGCAAGTGGTCCCTATTGAGAAGATTATCCATTTCTTTTAGATTTTCTAATTTGGTGGACTACTGGTTTTAAAGTATGTCCTTTCTCTGTTTAGCTTCTGTCTGGATCATAAGATTCTCTAGATTCCTAGGTATCCATTGTTATGGCCCCCTTTTCATTTCTAATTTTGTTTAATTGAATATTCTCTCTGTGTGTCTCTGTCTCCCTCCCTCTATCTGTCTGTTTCCTCTCTCTCTCTCTCTCTCTCTCTCTCTCTCTCTCTCTCTCTCTCTCTCTCTCTCCTGTGTGTGTGTGTGTGTGTGTGTGTGTGTGTGTGTGTGTGTGTGTATTGAGACATGGCTTCTTTGTGTAACAACCCTGGGTGTCCTTGAACTCACTTTGCAGATCAGGCTGACCTTGAACACAAAGAGATCTGCCTGCCTCTGCCTCCTGAGTGCTGGGATTAAAGGCGTACACTACCATGCCTGGCTTGGATATTCTCTTCCTACCTTTTAGTTAAATTGGATCAGTGTTTCTTAATGTTATTGGTTCTCTCAAAGAACCACTTCTTTTGTTTTATTGATTCTATTTATTATTCTCTTTGCTTCTATTTTATTGATTTATTTTTTTTTTAGCTCTCAGTTTGATTGTTTCTTGCCATCTACTCCTCTTGGGTGTGATTTATTTTTGTTCTAGAGCTTTCAGGTGTGTTATTATGTTGCTAGTATAAGATCTCTCCAGGTTTTTAAATAGCATTTAGTGCTATGAACTTGCCTCTTAGAGGGACTTTCATTATGTCCCATAAGTTCAGGTATGTTGTGCATTCATTTTCATTCAATTCTAGAAAGTCTTTTTTTTAATTTCTGTCTTGACCCACTTTTTATTCAGTAGGCAAAATGTAGCTAAAGAAAAACAGGTTAAGTTATAAGAGCTAGCAATAAATGAGCATAAGATAAGACTGAGAATTCATGACTAATATTAAGTCTCTGTGTCATGATTTGGGAGTTGGTTGGTAACCTAAAAGAAAAAGCTTGGTACATTTGGTACCCAACATGGGGCACAAATTTCCACATAGGACCTGAGATAGCAGGGAAAAAAAAGCCTGCATGTTAAGTAGAAAGAGTGAGGCTTTTTATCTTTCCTTCCTTATGTATGTCCTATACCATCTAGCTGCCTGGCAGCTGCCTGGCTACCTGGCCCCAGATGTCTCCCTCTCTTTCTCCCTTGCTCTCTCCTCTTATTCTTTCCTCTCCTCTCTCCTATTTATTCTTTTTGCCCACCAGCCCTATCTATCTCTCTTCTGCCTAGCTATTGGTCATTCAGCTTTTTATTAGACCAATCAGGTACCTTAGGTAGGCTAGGTGAAACAGCAACACATCTTTACATAATTAAACAAATGCAGCATAAACAAATGCAACATATCTTTACATTGTTAACAAAGGCAGCAGAAACAAATGTAACAGACCTTTACACAGTTAAAGTAATATTATGTAGCATAAACAAATGTAACGCTGGGCGGTGGTGGCGCACGCCTTTAATCCCAGCACTCGGGAGGCAGAGGCAGGCGGATCTCTGTGAGTTCGAGGCCAGCCTGGGCTACCAAGTGAGTTCCAGGAAAGGCGCAAAGCTACACAGAGAAACCCTGTCTCGGAAAACCAAAAAAAACAAAAACAAAAAAAACAAAAAAAGAAAAACAAATGTAACATATTTTTGCCTAGTTAAAATAATATTCCACAACATTTTCCCCTTTTTGTCTAAATAAAAAGAAAGGTTTTAACTTTAACATAGTAAGACTATATATAAAAACAACAGTTATCAAGTAAGAATTACATTTACAATATCCAGTCCATTTGTATTTGGCAAATTCAGAGAAAATACTCCATCATTAATTCTATCTTGGTGAGTCCTAAGTTTATACCTAATTTACCTTCTATCATAACTAAAGAAAACTACAACTATAACTATATAGTCTTCCAACTCCATCCAAGACTCCAGAAGGATATAATATTACCTGAGTAAACAGGAAGTGCAGTGCAAGCCACTTCCAAAACAATAAAAATGACAGACGTCTGGCTACCTGGACAGTCACCCAAGGTTCCTCTGTAGCATTGGATCACACATCTACAGCCTACAGGCCTAGAATATCTGACAGTCTTTTCTATGAAGAGGAATCTTGAAGGACTGTCCTTCCTAGTCTTGGCAAAGTTCAGCAGTTGCTTTCCTGTATGTCCTGTAGAATGTCTGGCAGACATTTTTATGAAGCAGGAATCTTGAAGGACTGTCCTGCCTTATCTTGGCAAAGTTCAGCCGTCTTTTTCCTTTGTGTCCTGCTTGTCCAGTTTGTACAGCATACTGTCAGCCATCAAAGCAAGGGCAATGTCTTGCCTGAATGACTAGCTTTGGCACAATGAAAGCAAACCCCATATGGAGTAGAGGTTCTTCAATGCCCATCATTCTTTTATGAAGCAGATTGGTGTTGTCAGGAGAAGACATGTCTTAAAGTCACAAAAAGCCTTAAGTTATTAAACATCTTAAATACCATATTCTATAGGTCTTTGAAGTATTTGAAGACCATCTATCTATATAAATGTATCTGTTTAACCTTGAAAACATACCTAATATGTCTATAAATTTGATGATTATAGATGCCTAACTACTAATCTGCATTTCTTAATTATATATTACATTTTTAAATGAGCTGCATAAGGACAATATCAAACAAGAGTAGAAACATACAATATAGCAAAAAATAGTTTTAAGTTTGAATCAACATACCATAATCCATACCAATGTAAAATATTTGAGGTTAATAGTTGTCTTTTTATCCTAGATTCCTATGTCCCCCCTAAATTATTGAAAACATCCATAACCCACTAAATGACCAAAAACCACCCACCCTACTTCTTGGGAATGTGTACATTGTGCTCTCTAGACTGTTTCCTGTTGTCTGTGGGCAAAATCAGTTTTAGAGAACCTGAAAAAATTTGAGATAATGGTCAAGTCCTAAGAAAACTAGCTATAACATTTGTTGTCCAGTCTCTTTGTAATTAGAAAGCACAAGGCTTATCTGAAGTCCTGGCTAGAATAGTCAGTTGAGGCTGGACCATTCAGTCAGCAGCTTTGAAGATGTTATGTATGCAGAACTCGGAGGAAGCTGCAACAGAGTCACTCTGAGAGGTTGAATCACCTGGGCTACCTGTTTTCATTGGTATCTGGTCCCCTTACTCTGAAAACACACAAAGTTTCAAACATAACAGACATATCTGCATTAACACACGTATGGACCATGCATTGTACGCAAGCCAGCCAAAGATGATTTTTATTTTGTTTTGTTTTATGAGCCGATAAAATATACAGCACTGTCTTGTAGTTTTTCTAGGTTTATTTCTTTATATCTGTAGCCAAGGTTTTCAGGAGTTCTCCACCAGTCAAACATGATCTCTATCAACCTTGATTGAATCCACAGCCTTTTGTTTCCTGTGGAAACAAAAGCATAACCACTTCTCCAACGCTATATATATATTTTTTGACTTCCATTTTAAAGTTAAGGCGTTCTTAAAGTATCTAGGCTGCATTAATTCAGCAGTTCCTGTTACAATCCCATGTCTCTCAGCAGCTGTTGTTCACTCAGCAGCACTCAAAAAATTCAGAGTCAACACAACACCATACAGGATCCAGACTCCCTATGTATTTTTCATCTTTACGTGGCTTATTCTTTTTTATATTACTTTACTCTTTCTTTAAAGTGTTTTCTGTATTACTTTTAAACTATGTATCTTTTTCTATGACTGTCTATACACATTTTTGTTTTCTTTCTTAAGCCTACGCACATTTTTAAACACACTGTAACCTGTTTAGAGGCTTTTCCCATCTGAACCTGCTTTACTAAGTGCTTGTAGCTACACACATGCAGTGTTTTCTGATGTATGAGGCAAATTTTAAATTGCTAAACAGTGGAAGCAGCTTGGCCCTCCACCTGGGGCTATGGAGGCTGCCTCTGCCTCCTTCTCTGGGTTGTGAAAGCCAAGCCTAATCAGCCAGTCTGGAGCTGCATTTTTTTAAACCAGAAACTGCATTCAACCACCCAAACTTGCTGTCTCTACTTACCTTACCATTACAACAGAACCTCTTAAAGGAGTCATATCCTTTTTTTTTTCTTAGCTTTGTCGGGCCCTATGTGGAAATCTCAGCCCCACATTGGAATGCCAAATGTACCAGGCTTTCTTTTGGGACACCAACCAGCTCCCAAATCATGACATGGAGACTTATTATTAGTTATGAATGCTTAGCCTTATCTTAGCTCTTATTTTAATCTGTTTCTCTTTATCTATGTTTTGCCTCAGGGCTTTTTATCTTTCCTTCTGTATATCTTACTTTCATAACTTCTCATGTCTGACTGGCTGGTAGCTGCCTGGCTTCTGGTGCCGTGCATGTTCGTCTCTTTCTCTCATTCTCTCCTCCTTCTCTTTTTGTTCTTCTCCTCTGTCTAGCCTAGATTCCTCCTCCCATTTATTCTCCCTGCCCACTAGTCTCACCTCTCTCTCTCTCTTCTGCCTAGCTATTGGCCATTCTGCTTTTTATTAGACCAATCTGGTGACTTAAGCAGGCAAGGTGAATCAGCAACACATCTTTACATAATTTTAAAAAATACAGCATAAACAAATGAAATGAATCTTTACATCATTAACAAAGACAGAAAAGCAAATGTAACACACCTTTACACAGTTAAAGTAATATTCCATAGCATAAACAAATATAATACATCCTTGCCTAGTTAACATAATATTTCACAATAATCAATGATTGTTGAGTCCCGTTATTTTATTATTATTGTTGTTGTTGCTGCTGGTGTGTGTGTGTGTGTGTGTGTGTGTGTTTCCCTTCATCTGATTTTGCTGGTCTGAAATTATTTATTCCCTATGTTTTCATGGTTGCAGCTAACTTTCTTAAGTTGGAGTTTTACTTTTAGCACCTTCTATAGAACTGGATTTGTAGATAAATATTGCTCAAATTTAGTATTATCATGGATTTGTCACACATCTTAAAAGGACAATTTTCAGCTTCCAATAGAAACACAATAAACTCAGGATAGCTAATACAATTCTAAACAGCTAAAGAAATGCTGGAAGTCTCACCATTCTGAATTTCAAGTTGTCGTACAAAGCTATATTAATATAAATAATATAGTATTAGCATTAAAACAGTTATATTGATCAATGGAATGATATTGAAAAGACCCAGATATAAATTGTATGCCAATATTCACCTGATTTTTATAAAGAAGCCATAAATGCACACTGGAACAAAGAACATCTTCAACAAATGTTGCTGGGCAAATTGGATGTCTGCATGCAGAAGAAAGCAAATATGCACATCTATATCACCCTGCACAAAGCTCAAGTCCAAAAGGATCAAAGACTTTGACATAAAAGCAGATACACTAAAGCTGGTAGAAGAGATAGTGGGGGATAGCCTTTAACTCATTGGCACAGGAGAAGACTTTCTGAACAGAACAATTATAATTAATAAATGGGACCTCATGAAATGGAAAAGCTTTTGTTAGGCAAAAGACACTGTCTTTCTGCCAATGCAGCTGCCTACAGAATGGGAAAAGATTACCAACTCCAGATTTGATAGAAGTCTAATATCCAAAATATATAAAGAACTCAAGAAATTATATATCAAAAGCCAAATAATCCAATTAAAAATGGGTTACAGATCTAAACAGAGAATTCTAAATAGGAAATCTCAGATGGCTGAGAAATATTCAGCTTCCTTATCCACCAGGGAAATGCAAATCAAAACTACATTGAGATTCCATCTCACACCTGTCAGAATGGCTAGAGCAACAAAACAAGTGACCGCTCCTGCTGGGAAGACTTGAGAGTAAGAGGAACATTTGTACATTGCTGGGGGGAGTGCAAATTTGTCCAGTCACTATGAAATCAGTGTGGTGACTCATCAGCAAGATGGGAATCGATCTGCATCAAGACCCAGCTGTACAACTCTTGAGCACATACCCAAAGGATGCTTCATCCTGCGACAAGGACACTTGCTCAACCATGTTCATTGCCGTTCTTTCTATTTATCTATTTATTTAGTTTAATAAAGTATTTTATTTCAAATATTATAATCCACTCCAGCAATGTACACACATACATGCAGTACATATTTATGCCTATCTAAATATCTCTCGCAGTATAATTTTGTATTACTGAGCATATGTTTCTCATAAGATCATTTTTAATTAAATTTATTTATTTAACATCCTGACCGCAGTTTCCCCTTCCTCCTCTCATCCTATTCCCTCCTGCCACCTCCCTTCTGCTCCCCCCAATCCACACCTCCTCTGTTCCTATTCAGGAAAGGGCAGACCTCCCATGGGGATCAACAAAGCATGGCGTATCAAGTTGCAGCAAGACTAAGTGCTTCCCTTGTATTAAAGCTGGGGAAAGCAAGTATGAGGAATAGGTTCCTCTAAACCAGCCAAAGCTCAAGGGACAGCCCCTGCTCTCACTGTTAGGAGTCACACAGGTAGACCAAGCTACACAGCTGTCACAAACAGGTAGAGGGCCTAGGTGGGTCCCATGCAGCCTCCCTGGTTGTCAGTTTAGACTCTGTGAAGTCCTATGAGCCCAGATTAGTTATTTCTGTGGGTTCTCTTGTGATGTCCTTGACTCCTCTGGCTCTTACAGTCCTTCCTCCCTCTCTTCAGCAGGATTCACCACGCTCAGCCTAATGTTTGGCTGTGGGTCTCTGTATCTGTTTCCATCAGTTACAGTATGAAGACTCTCTGGTGGCAATTGGAGTAGTCACCAATGAGTATAGCAGAATATCATTAGGTATCATTATGTTGAAATTTTTTTCTCTAGTCATGTTTGGTTTTATCCTAAGTTTCTGGGCTATCCGACCTCTGGTTTCCAGCACTTTGGGCAGTGTCAGAGGTGGGCTCACTATTGTGGCACAGGTCTCAGGCTAGACAAGTCATTGGCTAGCCACTCTCACAGTCTCTGTGCCACCCTTTTCCCAGCACATCCCATAGGTAGGCCAAAGGTTTTGCGGCTGCTTGGTTTCCCAATCTCTTCACTGGAATCCTTGTCTGGTCACAGGAGAAGGCCATTTCAGGCTCTATATCCACTGTTGCTAGGAGTCTTAGCTGAGATCATCCTTGTAGATCCCTGGGAGTTTCCTTGCACTAGGCTTATATCTGACCCTGAAACACACTCCTCTGTGGTGGTATTGTGTTCCCCAAAATATTGTGTACCTTAATAAACTTATCTGGGGTCAGAGACGGAACAGCCACAATATTAAACAGAGGTTAGGCAGTGGTAGCACATGCCTTTAATCCTAGCATTCCAGAGACAGAAATCCCTCTGGATCTCTTTGAGTTCAAGGCCACATTGGAAACGGCCAGGCACGGTGATACACACCTTTAATCCCAGAAAGCCAGCCTTTAATCCCAGGGAGTGCTAGTAGAAAGCAGAAAGGTATATAAGGCGTGAGGACCAGAAACTCGAGGCATTTGGCCTGGAGAAGCATTTAGGCTGGTTAATCATTCAGGTTTCTAGCAGCAGTTCAGCTGAGAGTCATTCGGATATGAGGACATAGAGGCTTCCAGTCTGAGGAAGCAAGACCAGCTGAGGATCCAGCAAGGTGAGATAGCTGTGGCTTGTTCTATTTTTCTGACCTTCCAGCATTTACCCCAATACCTGGCTCAGGTTTGATTTTATTAATAAGACCTTCTAAGATTCATGCTACACTCCTCCTTTCCAGTCATCTCTTTCAGTACTGTTCCCCTCCACCCACCCCCCCAACCAGGTCCCTCATGCTCCCATCCCCACCCACCTTCAGTCTACCCACAAGATATCTTCTGCTTCCCCTTTCCAGGGAAATCTACGCATCTCCCCTTGGTCCTCCATGCTACCTAGCCTCTTTGGGTCTGTGGATTGTAGCATAGTTATCCTTTACTTTACAGCTAATATCCACTTATAAATGAATACATACCAGGTTTGTCTTTCTGAGTCTGGGTTACCGCACTCAAGATGATTTTTTCTAGTTCCGTCCATTTGCCTTCAAATTCCATGATGTCATTGTTTTTAATAGCTGAGTAATAAGCCATCATGTAAATGTACCACATTTTCTTTATCCATTCTTCATTTGAGGGACATCTACGTTGTTTCCAGTTTCTGGCTATGACAAATAAATGAACATAGTTCATATGCTATGAATATAGTCGAGCAAGTGTCCTTGTGGTATGATTGAGCATCCTTTGGATATATGCCCAGTAGTGGTATAGCTGGGTCTTGAGGAAGATCTATTACCAATTTTCTGAGAAACAGCCATATTGATTTCCAAAATGGCTGTACAAGTTTGTACTCCTACCAACAAGTTTCACATCTTTTCCAGTATAAGCTATCATTTCTGTTTTTGATCTCAGCTACTCTGATAGGTGTAAGATAGAATCTCAGAGTCATTTTTGATTTGCATTTCCCTCATGGCTAATGATGATGAACACTTCTTTAAGTGTTTCTCAGTCATTTGAGAGTCTTCTGTTGAGAATTCTCTGTTTAATTTAATTTAATTCTCTGGAAGAGAGTGCCCTGCACCTTGCCTGGGCAAAACAGTAGAGCTGGCCCTGGCTATATGAGTGAGGGGGATCCTGATCTGAGGGCCCTGAGAGCAGGAGAATTGGCCCTGCTCCTTACTGTAGGCTACATTGGGTAAGCTAGCCAAGGCCGTGCTGGAGTGCTCATGCTCATCTGGGTGGTGACAATGGGGGAGAGCTAGCAAGCTGACCAACCCCGATATCACCAAGGCCCAGAACCAGGGCTATGTATTGACCCACTCCAACATCCACCAAATCTACAAATTGTTGGTACATGTGAAAGGGACAAACCTACAGATCCCAAACAGTAGAATCTCCATGACACAGAAGAGCAGGATATCCAAGAGGAGCCCTGGTGAGAGCCCATTATTAGTGGTATAACAGAAACCAGAGGACTCCAGCCAGACCAATGACTTGTAGCAATGAACACTTGCAAGTAAATACGAACAGACTAAAGGGTAAACTGTGTGTCTCAATGGGCTACACTACAGCTTCCAAGATAAGATTCTTCTTTTTTTGTTGTTTTGTTTGGACTTTGGTATTTCTTCCTTTTTTTTTTTTTTTTGGTGTTTCGAGACAGGGTTTCTCTGTGTAGCTTTGCGCCTTTCCTGGAACTCGCTTTGGAGACCAGGCTGGCCTCGAACTCACAGAGATCCGCCTGCCTCTGCCTCCCGAGTGCTGAGATTAAAGGCGTGCGCCACCAACGCCCGGCGGTATTTCTTTTATTTTGGTTTTGTTTGGGGGGTGTTGCAAGGGCAAAGGGCAGATGCAAGGAGACAGGGAGATAAGCAGGATCAGAATGCATGATGTGAACTCCACAAAGAATCAATAAAAGTTGGAAAAAAAAAGAGAGAGTGCTGGAGAGATGGTTCAAAGGTCAAGAGTACTGACTGCTCTTCCAGATGACTTTGGTTCCAGTTCTCAGCACACAAGTGGCAGCTAGTAACTGTCAGTAACTCCAAGATCTGACACCCTCACAGAAACATACATGAAAGTAAAACACCAATGCACATAAAGTAAAAATAAATTTTTTGAAAAGAGAGAGAATTCTCTGTTTAGATCTATACCCCAATTTTAAATTGGATTGTTTTTTTTTTTAATTTCTAGTTTCTTGAGGTTTTTTTTATATATTTTGGATATCAGCCCTCTGTCAGATGTGGTGGAGGTGAAGATCTTTTCCCATTCTGTAGGCTGCCATTTTGTCATACTGACTGTGTCCTTCGCCTTTCAGAAGCTTCTTAGCTTCATGAGGTCCAATTTATTAATCATCAGTTTTAGTGTCTGTGCTACTGGTGTTCTACTCAGGAAGTTGTCTCATGTGCCAATGCATTCAAGGCTATTTCCCACTCTATCTTCTATCAGGTTCAGTGTAACTAGATTTATGTGTAGGTCTTTGATCCATTTGGACTTCAGTTTTGTGCAGGGTGATAGATATGGGTCTATTTATATTCTTCTACATGCCCAAATTCCATTGTGCCAGCACCATTTGTTGAAGATGCTTTCTTTTTTCCCCCTCCATTATATAATTTTGCTTTCTTTGTCAAAAACCAGGTGTCCATAAGTGTGTGGATTTACATCTGTGTCTTTGATTTAATTCCATTGATCCACCTGTTTGTTTTTATGGCAATACCATGCTGTTTTTATTACTATATTTCTGTACTAGAGTTTGGATTCAGGAATGGTGATACCTCCCAAAGTTCTTTTATTGTGTGGGATTATTTTAGCTATCCTGGGCTTTTTGTTTTTCCATACGAAGTTGAGTATTGTTCTTTCAAAGTCTATAAATAAATGTGTTGAAACTTTGATGGGGATTGCATTGAATCTGTAGATTGCTTTTGGTAGGATGGCCATTTTTACTATGTTAATCCTACCGATCCATGAGCATGAGAGACTTTTCCATCTTGTCATAGACGTCTTTCACTTGCTTTCTTAGAGTTACTCCAAAATATAAGTCTTGTTTCTCTGATTTCTTTTTCAGCCTGTTTATCACTTGTATATAGGAGGGCTACAGACTTTTTTGAGTTAATCTTGTATCCATGCACTTTACTAAAGGTTTTTTATCAGCTGTGAGAATTCCCTGGTAGAATTTTTGGGGTCACTTATGTATACTATCATATTATCTGCAAATAATGATACTTTGATGTCTTCCTTTCCAATTTGTGTCCCCTTGATCCCCTTTTGTGGTCTTGTTGCTCTAGCTAGAACTTCAAGTACTATATTGAATCGATATGGAGAGATTGGACAACTTTGTATTGTTCCTGATTTTAGTGGAATAGCCTTGGGTTTCTCTCCATTTAATTTGATGTTGGCTGTGAGCTTGCTGTGTATGAGTTTTATTATGTTTAGATATGTTCCTTGTATCCTTCATCTCTCCAAGACTTCTTTCATGAAGGAATGTTAGATTTTGTCAAAGGTTTGTTCAGCATCTAATGAGATGGCCATGTGTTTTATTTTTCTTTCAGTTTGTTTATATGGTGGATTACATTGACAGAATTTTGTATGTTAAACCATCCCTGCATCTCTGGGATGGAGCCTACTTAATCTGGTGGATGATCTTTTTGATGTATTCTTGGATTTGAATTTTTTATTGAGTGTTTTTGCATCAGTGTTCATGAGGGAAATTTGTAATTCTTTTACTTTGTTGTGTCTTTGTGTGGTTTGAATATCAGGGTGACTGTGGCCCCATAAAAAGAATTTGTCAGTATTCCTTTCTATTTCTATTTTGTGGAATAATTTGAGGAATATTGTTATTAGTTCTTCTTTGAAGGTCTGACAGCATTCTGGGCCAAAACAACTGGTTTTTGGTTGGGACACTTTTGATGACTGCTTCTATTTCCTTAGGGGTTATAGGTCTATTTAAATAGTTTATCTGGTCTTGATTTATTTTTGATATGAGGTATCTATCAAGAAATTTGTCCATTTCTTTTTGATTTTTCCAACTTTGTGGAGTATAGGTTTTTGAAGTATGAGCTCATGATTCTTTGAATTTCCTCAGTGTCTGTTTTTATGTCCCCCTCTTTGTTTCTGATTTTGTTGACCTGGATATTCTCTTTCTGCCTTTTAGTTAATTTGGATAGGGTTTTGGTTATTATGTGTGAAGGGAACTTTTTTTTTTTTTTTGGTCTAGTCTATTTAATGTTATTTAAGCTTCTTGTACCTTTATAGGCATGTCCTTCTTTAGGTTGATAAATTTTTCTTCTATGATTTTGTTAAATATATTTTCTGGACCTTTGATCTGGGATTCTACTCCTTCTTCAATTCCTATTACACTTAGAATTGGTGTATTCATAGTGTCCCAGATTTTCTGGATGCTTTGATTCTTTGTACTGTTTTCTTTGTTTCTATTTTATTGATTTCTGCCCTCAGTTTGGTTATTTCCTGCCATCTATTCCTCTTAGGTGTGTTTGTTTCTTTTTGTTCTAGAGCTTCAGGTGTGCTGTTAAATCACTAGCATGAGATTTCCAAAGCTTCACTCTGAGGTAATGTTGATCTTTGGTGTTGAGGTGTGTTTCTTGTATACAGCAGAGAAGGCTGAATCTTGTTTTTGTATCCAATTTGTTAACCTGTGTCTTTTTAATTAGCAAATTGAGTCCATTGATATTGAGAGATAATAATTACCAGTGATTATTAATTTGTGGGTTTTTCTTTTGTTGTTGTTGTTGTTGGTGGTGGTGGTGGTGGTGGTGGTGGTGATGTGTGTGTGTGTGTGTGTGTGTGTGTGTGTGTGTGTGTGT
>CABHPP010102363.1:3942-15840 GCA_902168425.1 Peromyscus attwateri
GAGGAGGAGGAGGAGGAAGAGGAGGAGGAGGAGGAACAGTTCTCAATACTAAGAACAGCTGTTGATAGAGACTGGGTTTAAGTCAAATATAAACACAGAAGACCTGTCTAATCATCTCTTTGTCTTACTAGTACTTTTCTGTAGTTAGTGGCTCTTTGCATGTTGGAGTAAGAAGTCACTTGAAACATGATGAAACCTTCATCTCCAGAATAGTGCAGATATGAACAGACACCAAAGTTTGAATTTGAGGTTTTGGCACTTTATGGTGATATTTTATTTGTGTTGAAATGTGGTGATATTTTATTTGTGTGTTAATAAATAAAGTTTGCCTGGAGATCAGAGGAAATAGCAAGCCATTTTAAGTAAACACAAAAGTCAGGCAGTGGTAGCACACGCCCTTAATTTGATCACTTGGCAGGCAGGGTCTCTGTGTGTTCAAGGCCATACTAGGGAACAGAGTCAAGTGTGGTAACACATTCCTTTAGTCCCAGTACCAACCAAAGAGACCTGGAGGTCTGTACAGACAGGCAATAATAAGGAAGTGAGGTAGCTGGGCTAAGAGCCAATGAGAGGGCAGAACAGCAAGGCAATAAAGGCGGGGGTAGACAGGAAGTAGCTCACTTTGGAAGCTTCAGCATGGAGAGGTAAGGTGGCTGGTGGCTCTCACTATTTCCCTGACCTCTAAGGCTTTCACCCCTGTATTTTGCTCTGTGTTTTTTATTTAATAAGACCGCTTAGAAATTTGTCTACAGCACTTGGGGAACTGTCAAGAAAGCTTGGAGTCGATAAAAGCTCTACTGATACACATGCATGTCTTGATTTATGTGCATCAGTCAGGGTCAGCACCTACTGTTGTCAATATGCTCAGAGTTGAAAATGGATCAAACGTGTTGATTCTCACACACGGGTAAGTTGGGGCTGAGTGTGATTGCCCCCTGGAGAGCTCTGAGCTGTTTTCTCTTCTGTCCACACTCACATGTAGTTCTTCCTTGGAACATCCCAATGTGATCTTCGAGTCACAAATACCTAGTTTGCCTGTGTCCTATCTTCGTCCTGGGCAAGTTGAAGGGCAATTGGCGCAGGTGGCAAGCGTGACGACTTTGGGCGGCCAGGCCTTCCACTGGCTGGCTGTGGAATACGCAGCTGCAGCCACTGCAGGCAGCTAAGAGACAGTCTTAAGGGACAAGAATAAAGGAAAAATGCCAATTTCAAGGATTTAAGCCATAACACTTTTTCTTTGTCATAGAAAAACTTTAAAAAATTTATTTTATGCATATGGGTGTTTTGCTTGCATGTATGTACGTGCACCATGTACATGTACATGGAGACCAGAAGAGGGCATCAAAGCCCCTGACACTGGAGTCATAGATATCTGTGAGCTACCATGTGGGTACTAGGAACTACACCTCGGTCCTCTGGAAGATCAGCCAGAGCTCTTAACTGCTGAGCCATTTCTTCAACCCTGGGAACTGTTTGATGATATTTTTCTTAGAGATAGTGAGAATAAATGAAATTGGAAGTTTAGAGGAAGAAATGGCTCAAGTGAAGGTTGATGGGGAGGAAGTACTCTTTATATGGTGATGTTCAGAATCAGTTCAACTCCACACAAGTCCTCCTCCTAGTCTCGGATGGGACTTCCATTTACAATGCTTTTGTTCACAAGGATGAGATAAGGAGGAACTGAAGTGGGAACTTGGCCCTGAACTACGCTCTTCTGAGACCAGAGGAACTGGAATTAATTTGAAGCCAGCTATTTAGTTAGTAGATTGCAGGTCAGCCAGAAAGGAAACTATCAGCATGTGACCCTTTGCCTCACCTCTCTTCCACACCAGTGGCCAGCATTCCAGTGTTTGGAGTAGTCAGTTCATGCTCTGAGAGACGCCTTCACTGTTCTCAGCTGCCTCCTTCGTGTGCCCTCTGTGAGCAGGCACAGCCTCAGGCAGTGGATCTGAGGGACATGTCCTCTGCCTAGCAGTGCCTTCATCTGCTCCCCAAAAGTAGTGGGCATGTTATTCTCGGGGATGGAGGATGGAGAGATAACACGGAAAATTTGATAACAGTAAATTTTAATTTCTGCAGAGTTCTAAGGACTGGAAACCAGTGATTTTTTCTCTTCACATACAAATGTACAAATGGGATTTTTCTGAAATATAAAAGGCAATCAGGAAACTGGGGTGTCTTGAGGTCAGAACTTTTGGAACACTGATGCTGAGGGCTTGTGTGGCCGGGATCTACAGGGACAGTCAAGTTTCTTCCATTTGCCCATTTCTGGCTCCTTTCTCCAGCTTTCACTTGGGTTATGAATACTCCCTTTTCAACTTACTAAATCCTAACTATTTCCTTGGAGAGATGTTTGAAAAACTAATCTTTCTTGCTGTTTATTTTATTTCATTTTAGTTTTGTTTCAGAGTTGCTAAGGTATTGATGTATTATTCCCACCCTCCACCCCCCCACCCCCCCCACACTTTGGTCAGCTTTTTTCAAAATCATTAGGGTTTAACTGGTTAATTTCCTAATAGAATCCAAATGGGGCAGATTCTTAATGCTGACTGTACCTATACTTTTAAGGGAGCCCTTCATTTTACTGTGAACAAAATGTCTCTTATTAAACAGAAAATAAAAGGAGGCTGGGCAGACCCCAATCCCCATGGGTGGACCACCACAATAAAAGGAGAGTGTTGTTTCTGTTTTAAGACTACTGCTTCAATCCATCAAAAAGGAGCAGTTGAATGGCCAGAGCTTCTGGGAGAATGGCAGCCACTTCATCTCTCTGAAGCTCTTGTATTTCCTTGGCCTCGCCTCCCGGGCACCAAAGCTTGTATTGTCTCCATTGTGACTGTGGCCCTCCTATAGGGAGCCTAGACATCAGTAAGTCAGGAATAAGCTTACCCAAATTTAGCCTCAGTTGGGTACTCTTGTTTGAGTTTGTGAATAAAAACAAACAGGGAATGAGTTGAATTCAGACCTCACTTCCCTTCTCTAGTTCCCTAAGGGCCCTGAGCTTTGACTGTCCTGAGTCCCAGATCTGCCAACCCGATGTTTCCCAGGTTTAGTCAGCTTTCTGTCTTCATAACAAAGCCCCTGAGCGACCAGTTTAGAACAGGTTGACTGACTCATAGCTGTGATGGATCCGATCCATCTTCAGTGGCCCGTGGGAGGACATTGCACAGCATATCCCTTCAAGAGTGCATGGCTGAGCAAAACTGTTCACCCCTTGGTAGGGAGTAAAAAGCCTGAGGTGCCACAGTCCTCTAAAGGACACACTCACAAATGACCTAAAGTTCTAGCATTAGGCTCCACCTCTTAACAGTCCCACCATCTCCCAGTAGCTGTACTCTAGGGACCCTATGGACACATAGGCCTTTGGGACATTAAAATCTAAATTAAAGCAATCTCTCTCCTTTCTTCCCAAACACCTACGTAGGGATTTTTACCCTAAATGTGTAGCTGGAAGTTTCTCCGGTGTCCTGACCAGTCCTGCAGCCACTCAGACCCAAGTAAACACACAGAGGCTTATATTATTTACAAACTGTATGGCCTATGGGTCAGGCTTCTTGTTAGCTAGCTCTTATAACTTAACTCAACCCGTAACTATTAATCTATGTATTGCCACATGTCCCGTGGCTTTACCTGCATCCCATTACGTGTTGCTCCTTGTACAGCAGTTTGGCGTCTCTCCCGACTCTCCTTTCTCCTCTCACTGTCTCTCTTGAATTTTCCCACCTGACCCCATCCTGCTCTGCCATAGGCCAATGCAGCTTTATTTATTAGCCAATGAAAGCAACACATATTCACAGCATATAGAAAGACATCCCACAGCATAAATGTCTTATCTGGGATTTGTGTCTTAGAAGCTTCAATTTAGAGCTGTGAAGTTGCTTCTGTCCCAAGTTCCTTCAGGACTCTATGGACAGTGCCATCATATACCTCACTGTCTTCAGCTGGAAGCATCGTGACTCCCTCCTCGACTTGTCGTCAGTCACCGGTTCTCTAACTCTGCCCACCTCCTCTTCACTGTTCCACTTCCCCACACCCAGGTCAGGCTATAGTTTTCCCCAGACTTCATTTCTCTTTAAACCTCTTGGCCAGTTTCTTGTTCTTTGTCTTTCTCTCTCATAATTCTGACTCCATCCTGCAGCCAAAATGATCTGTCTAAGATGAACTGATCCCGTCTCTTTCTGGCCTGAGATTGCTGACACTTCTGTATTGTTTCATGTCAAACATCCAAATGTGTTGGCAGTGCAGTGCGTCATGGAGCATTGATGGCAGGCTCACGGTCACCTGGCTGGTGAGAGCTGCGTCTGCTCCTGCCACTGAATGTCTCCAGTGAGTCAGGAACCTGGACAAAGGATTCAAAGCTCAAAATCTGAAGTGTGGCGTCTACCAAAAGCAAATTGCAAATACCCAACTTTCTGTATCCCCACTCTGTGCTTGGCTAATTCTGATCTGTACTGTAGAATCCAGAAATATGTCTCCTGAAACCTCATCTTTCCTCTAGGATGGAGTGGCTTCTCCTCCTCTGAGTCCCCCTATCCCCAACACTGAAGTACTTCTAGGGTGGCTCTCTTTTCACATTGAAGCTATTACTCTTTGAAGTCTCTGCCCTGCCAGTTGGATAAATAACTACTCCATAGACAGCTCAGTTAATTACAGTGTCCCAAAATTTGGTGAATTTTGGCAACTCTGAATATGGGAAAGGCAATTTAAAAAGACTGAAGAAAACCCAGTTCTCAGAACAGATCCCCATCTGTCGTTACAGTGTGGGGTAACTGAGTGCATCAGCGTCTTTGATCTGACTCCTTGCCAGCATCTTCAGGTGCTGTAACCTAGGAAAAGTTTTTTGTAACCTAGGAAAGACATTGCTGAAGATCAAGCGGGTATTGTAGGGGGCTGAACAAGAGGCATGCCTACACTTTCCTTATCTAGAATGTTCTTTGATGCACCCTTGCAATGCAGCACCCTGTAAGAAGCAGCGTGGTAATGATTTCAGGGGTACAGACAGAAGGAGACAGCTTGCCAAATCTCTGCTCAGTAATGTGGAGCTGCATGAATGGCAGAGAGGAAGTAGGAAGTGGCTCACTTCTCAGCAGCATGAATGGCAGAGAGGAAGTAGGAAGTGGCTCACCTCTTAGCTGCATGAATGGCAGAGAGGAAGTAGGAAGTGGCTCACCTCTTAGCTGCATGAATGGCAGAGAGGAAGTAGGAAGTGGCTCATCCCTCAGCAGCACGAATGGCAGAGAGGAAGTAGGAAGTGGCTCATCACTCAGCAGCACGAATGGCAGAGAGGAAGTAGGAAGTGGCTTGTCTTTCACTTGCATATTGGGCTAGAGCTCAGCTATAGACTCCTCACTCATGGTTGTTGGTCAAAGTGAGACTTGCTAGAGCTCAAAGCCGTTCTGACTAAGCTTGTCCTCAGTAACAATTCTATTTATAACAGGATTTACCCTACTCCAGTGATGCTAGAAAAGGGGATGAGCACCTCAGACGTGTAAGGTGTTCAATGCCACTGTGTTTATTGTAAGTTAGTGGACAGAAATAATCCCGAATTGTACAGTCAGTGAGAGATGAATGTTGACCATTAGTGGGGCTCTGTAAAAAAGGAAAGTAAGCTGGGTGGTGGTGGCACACGCCCTTAATCCCAGCATTTAGGAGGCAGAGGCAGGCGGATCTCTGAGTTCGAGGCCAGCCTGGACTACAGAGTGAGTTCCAGGAAAGGTGCAAAGCTACACACAGAAACCCTGTCTCAAAAAAATAAAAAATAAAAAACAATAAAAGTAACTGAAAATTACTCAAATGGAAAAGAAAACAGTCTTGAAAAATGCAATCTATGATTTCACTTTTAAAAAGGTAAGTCAAATAAATATTGAGGGGCAGAGGAGATAGTTTGGTGGTAGAGCCCTGGGTTTGATCCTCAGCACCGTCCAAGAAACAAATGCATAGACTACCTCAAAAATGACCTGGAAGAAAATGAACCTTCTGAGTAGGGTTGGTCATGGCAAGTCCATGAGCATGACACTGTTGGGCCAGACTCTAATGAGTGAAACTCAGTGCCTGTGCAAAGGATCTTTATCTGGCTTTGCATTGTGGCTAAGCTTTCATTCTGGTTTCTAAAATCTGGAAGGAAGTATTCCGATGAACTTCAACTATTTGTGAAAGTCATTGTGACTTTCAACCATTGTGAAAGTCAGCACTTGCTTAAGGCCCTAGGGTTTATTTTCCTGCTCCTCAACAACTAACTAGCTAGCTGGATAATTAACTAGTGAAATAAGTAAATATCAGCTTAGGCTGCAAGCCTGGCACACAGGATTCCAGGAAGACAAGGCTGAGCTTCAGCCTGGAACAATCCGGGCAGCAGTTCTGTGAAACCTCGTTGAGAGTGCGGGAAGATTTTACCTGCAGTTTCACTTCACTTAGTTCTTGAACCGGGTTTTAACCCTAACTGACTCTGAAGAGCACTACAGAGCCCCAGAGCAAAGAAGCACATGACTTAGGCTACCTCTGCTCCTTTAGCGGCCCACAACTATAGATTTTTCTGCAGTACAGAAAATACTTTCAAACCCAGAGGTTCCCTAAGGTAACAGTTGAGTCCAAGGAATAGATATTTATTGTGCCTTCAGTTGCGGGAGACCCTCCAAACAACAGGGTCCCACATATATGTGTCCAGTAGAGTCTGGTGCTGTAAGGGCTGCCTGCTGCCCATCGCACAGCGACTCAGTGGCAGACATGCATGTAGCATTCCAATATCCCCAACTGCCCCCCTGGAGTCAGCTCCCCCTACCTAGGAATTTTGTGTTGCTTTCTAGTGCCTCTCTCAGCTTCAGATAAGCTCTGTTTTCTCTCATTATTTTCCCACGTTGCTGCAAAGCTGTGGCACATTTGTCAAATGCGTTGTGTGTCCTCATCCCCCATGGCTGTCCTGCTGGATGATTCAATGTGAGGGAATGATTTCGCCACTTAAGGGGAAGGAAGAAAGTGAGGGAGAAGAGCTGTTAGGCCCAGGCTTGGGTCATTTCCTTGGAAGACAGGTTGCTGCCTCTTTCTGATTTGAACTTCCATGTTCTCAGAATGAAATAACAAGTGTTCACACAGGAATCTGGAGCCCAGCTTCCAGGGCTGAGAGAAAGTCTTGGTCTCAGTGGTTTTTATTTTTCAAACTTTTTGGGGGGTGGGGGTGTGTTATTGAGTGGGTGGAGGTGTGTTATTGAGTCATATGACTAAAGTCAGTCCACTTTCTCCAGTTTCCACTTCTCTTTCGAAGTTTATTTTGTGTTTTGTTGTGGTTTTCAAATGTTTCATGGTTTGGAGTTGGGGAAGTCAAGACAGGGTGTGGGTAAGGCGTAAGTAGTCACTCCTCCTCTGGCTTTACTGGGCTTTTGTAGCTTGGCTCCACAGAACCTGCCCAGGTTCTCTCTCTATTCACTGGTCTCAGGTTCTCTCTCTATTCATTGGTCTTTGACTTATTTTCTGTCTTCCCAGTTTTAGATTTGTTGAAGCAAAAGACCCAGCTTATTTTTTTCCAGAAGAGGCATTACTTTTGCAAACTCTGTGTAGTAAGTAGGTTTGCACGATGAAGCTGACTTGTTTTGAATGCAGCGGGCATGCCAGCTGCTGTCTCTGCTCTAGGCGGTGGTGGCTTCTGAAGGTTAAAGACACAGACTAGAACCACATCAGGGCCACAGTGCAGTGCACAGTTGGCTGAATGGGCAAGCTTGGGCAAGTTTGGCTCTTAACTTTGTTCTGTTGGCTATGATGCAATAGAATTCCAAACTGGTAAATTAGCTGTTCATTTATGGTGATGTTTTTTTTCTCAAAAACAGACTTCCACATCCAGACACTGTGATTTGTGCTTGATTACATTCTGTTCCTTGCATTCAGACTGAATGCGGACAATAGAAATGCAGAGCCTGTAGCACGTGCAGTGAATGCAGATGGTAGGCTCATCATCAGGACCCAAATCAGGTGTGATCTCTCAGGACCTCCACTCTGCTTGGTGTGGGCACAAAGACAAAGAATAGGAATTACATGGAAGGCACGAAAAGACGGTTTTCTATCATTCCTGTGGATTTCCAAGATCTGAGCATCATAGGCAGACTTTTTTGGTTGCTGTTCCTTTTTGTAGCAAGGTTGGCTATAGGTAAAATTCCTAAGTAGTGGGTACAGATGTGTTTAAGAAAGCCACCCATTTCTGAGCTGTCTGTCCTGCGTTTGCTTAGCCCAGCCATATAAGGAAGGCTGTTTCCTTCCTTCCTTCCTTCCTTCCTTCCTTCCTTCCTTCCTTCCTTCCTTCCTTCCTTCCTTCCTTCCTTTCTTTCTTTCTTTCTTTCTTTCTTTCTTTCTTTCTTTCTTTCTTTCTTTCTATTTACTTACTTACTTAATTAATTAATTAAGACAGGGTTTCTCTGTGTAACAGTCCTGGCTGTTCTGGGACTCACTTTGTAGACCAGGCTAGCCTTGAACTCACAGAAATCTGCCTGCCTTTGCCTTCCAAGTGCTGGGATTAAAGTTGTGTACCATCACTGCCTGGTTGAAGCCTGTTTCCTTTATCTTTTTAACCCTGACGTGGGACCTTATCCAGTTAAATGTTCTCTAGCAGTGTCTGTCCAGTGATCCGAAAATGACCAGGGGACCAAGCTCAGGCTGAGACAGACTGTGCAGAAAAATCCTGGGAGGGGAAAAGTCACCAACCTTCACTTCTTCACTAGCCTCAAAGATTCTAATGCAAAACCTCTTACCAAATGGAGGGAAAGTAGACAGAGGACCAAGCTCCAGTATCATGGGGCCCTAGGAAGCTCCCAAAGGGCACATTTCAGAAATAGCCCATCCTTTCCAGAGACATCAGAGAGTTTTCAACTCCAGGGTAGTCCATAGTGTTCCTCACGTCTCAGGGATGTGTGTACCAAGCGAGGAAGGTGAGCCATTCTCCTTCTGCAGTACTGGAGGATGGTGTCTTCCTTCCCCTAAGAAGCTAATCACTGTACCCACCTCAATACATTCTAGACACCTTTAACCACAGAGGTGTGCTTGCCCTTAGAGATGTTCAAAAGTGTGTTGTACCCTCCTAAGTGGCAGCATTAACTGTTCTTGAGAATGTCCCATCTATAGCCCAGTAGAAGCTTTTGTTATATTCATCATGTGAGGTGATGCTAACAGCTTGGAGAGAGGACCACTGTGAAGAGAGTTTCTGACTTAGAGCTTCCAAGAGGGAACAGGTCATGCCATGGTGTGTGGCTGCACAGAGACTCTCTGGGCAGTCAGGAGGTGGAGAAAACAGGGAAATGAGGCCAAGAGCTTTTCTTATGTTTTCATGAGGAGGAACCAGGGAGGCAGATGTAGGACTGTCTGACTGCGGTGGTATTGTGTTCCCCAAAATATTGTGCACCCTAATAAACTTATCTGGGGTCAGAGACAGAACAGCCACTAGATACAGAGGCCAGAAAATGGTGGCACACACACCTTTAATCCTAGCACTCCAGAGGCAGAAATCCCTCTGGATCTCGGTGAGTTCAAGGCCACATTGGAAACAGCCAGGCGTGGTGACACACGCCTTTAATCTCAAGAAGTGAGCCTTTAATCCCAGGGAGTGGTGGCAAAAACAGAAAGATATATAAGGCATGAAGACCAGAAACTAGAAGCATTGGCTGGTTAAGCTTTTAGGCTTTGGAGCAGCAGTTCAGCTGAGATTCATTCTGGATGAGGACTCAGAGGCTTCTAGTCTGAGGAAACAGGATCAGCTGAGGAACTGGCGAGGTGAGGTGGCTGTGGCCTGTTCTGTCTCTCCGATCTTCCAGCGTTCACCCCAATACCTGGCTCAGGTTTGATTTTATTAATAAGAACTTTTAAGATTCATGCTACATCTGACTGCATAAATCAGCAGGCTCTGGCTTCCATGCTCTCCTGAGTTCTGTGGTATCTGGCCTTAGGGTGAAAGGTCAGGTGGATGGCGGCCTGGAGTAAGAAGACCACACAAGGCAGGTGACTGGAGGTATTGGTTGTGTTGGTCTGTATGTGGAAGATGCACATACAAGGCATTCATTGTGTCCAGAGACTAGGCAGCAGGTCCTAGGGGCCAAACACCAGCCTGTAGGAAATGGGAAAGCATGGTCAATACATCCAGTTGCTTACAAGTAGCAATCCCTCCCTCCGCTGAAGGCATTGTTGGTATTGAGAAGGAAGCTCATTTCCCAGATGGCTATTTTAATCATTGGAAAATCTGTTAGACTTAGAAACATCTAAAAAGTCAAATATATAAGGTATGTTATCGTGTAGCTCTGATGAGAGAAAGCTATGTCTCTCTGTACTTCTTTTTATTTTATATTGAAATAAAATGAGCTAAAGTGTTTCCATGTATACTTCCTGTTTATCAGCTTGTTATTGGAACTAACTACCCCAAACAAAGCAGTGGTGTACATTCCTAGCAATTCAAACTTTGTATTAATATTAAATACAGTTTCAAGTTCTCATATGAGTTTCTTATAACACACCGTGGTGTGCCTCTGACTTCTGTCTCCTTTTTTTTACTTGTCTGCTCAACTGCGTGCACAGACACACAAAGACACAAATCATGAAATGTGCAGACAGGCTGCTGTCAAATTATATAGACATTCATTGTCCCCACCGGGAGCCTTTCCCCCTCCCAACTTTCTGTGCTCTACGTTCCATTATATTAAAATGTTCTTAGAAAAATGGTCTTAATTCCCACAACCTTGCCAGCCATATCAATCTTCCCGGCTTTGGAACATCACTAATGAAGGGAACAGCAGTTGAATTAATATTCCTCTGATGAATTATAGAGGTTTGTGATGCTCCATTTGTCAACGGTGACTCTCTGCAAAGTGAAAAGGCTTTTGAAAAATTGTCTTGCTTTCTACCAGTGCCAGGATGGAATTCAGGCCTTTCCGTGTGCGTGGTTGCCATGTCCTCAGCCCTTATCCCTTTTCACTAAGTTATATGAGGGACTGACTGATCCTTAGCTCGTGGGTTAGGGAACAAGGAGTGTGCTTTGGTGGCCATAGAAGAGGAGAGAGTGAGTTCTTTGGTCAGACCCAAATTAGAGGATACTGTGTACAAGAGCTCCAGGGTGCAGCTGGCAGGTGAGTTAGAGCTGGAGTCCTGGAGAAATCTCCAGTTTCTTCTACTCAAAGCCAGCAGTTTTGTGATTCTCACAGCCTAACTGGCCAGAGGACAACAAGAGACAAAACCAAATGAAGCCAACATGTTTCTTTTATTTATTTATTTTTTTTTTGGTTTTTCGAGACAGGGTTTCTTTGTGTTGTTTTGGTGCCTGTCCTGGGTTTCATTCTGTAGACCAGGCTGGCCTCAAACTCACAGAGATCCACCTGGCTCTGCCTCCAGAGTGCTGGGATTAAAGGTGTGCGCCACCACGGCCCGGCACCAACATGTTTCTAACTGCTGTTGAGGTTCCAGTAGGAGTTTTGTGAGAACACATGGAATATTTGAAGATGACAACTTCTCCATGTGTGGGGGTCAAGGTGGAGCCTGGGATCTTTTGAGAAATATGCAGCCTTGACTGCACCTCCCCTGAGGGTCCTGAGGGAGCAAGCTTTGGTTGCTGGTAGCCTTGCGGAAGGGAACAGCTGCTCCGGGGACCTAGCAAGGGAGCCAGTGGCAGGAAAGCTTTACTGACAAGGTCTAGAAACCCAGGCATAACACATCTCCATTTCCATCACTGGCCAGAAGCTGAGTGATCTAGGCTTGTCAGAAAGCAGATCACAAAACAGAGATGGCTGGGGCTATTAGTAAGAACTTGTCCTTACAGCTATTCTTGGCAAGATTTCCACTGTCAGCGAACCCAGATGAGCAAGACACAAGATGAGCACAACCAGTGGGCTTGCCTTGGCTTTGAGTGTTGTGTGGTTTCTAAGTTGGCTGTGCAAGGAC
>CABHPP010102364.1:1965-13756 GCA_902168425.1 Peromyscus attwateri
TGTGTGTGTGTGTGTGTGTGTGTGTGTGTGTGTGTGTGTGTGTGTGTTTATGAGTATATATGCAGATGTCTGTGGAGGCTGGAAGAGGACACCAGATCCTCTGGAGCTGGATTAACAGTTGGTTTTGAATCACTTGCCCTGCATGCTGGGACTTGAACTCATGTCCTCTGAAAGAACACCAAGAGTCAACACACCAGGATATAACATGAATTTTAAAAAGTCTTATTAATAAAAACAAACCCTGAGCCAGGTATTGGGGTGAACGTTGAAAGATCAGAGAAACAGAACAATTCACATACAACCTCACCTTGTCAATTCCTCAGCTGATCTTGTTTCCTCAAACTGGAAGCCTCTGAATACTCACCCGAATGGATCTCAGCTGAACTGCTGCTAAAAGTTAAAAGCTTAAAAAGGCTCTAGTTCCTGGTCCTCACACCTTATATACCTTTCTGCTTCCTGCCATTACTTCCTGGGATTAAAGGCATGTGTCACCATGCCTGGCTATTTCCAGTGTGGCTTTGAACTCACAGAGATCCAGAAAGCTCTCTGCCTCCTGAATGCTAGGATTAAAGGCATGTGCTACCACTGCCTAAACGTATGTTTAATATAGTGGCTGTTGTATTCTCTGACCCCCCAGATAAGTTTATTGGGGTGCACAATACATCAACCATACCAGCCCTTAAACCATACATTAAAATATTAATGTCTTTAGTGTGTGTATGCTAAATGATACACAGCAGGCACTTAACTGATACAGGTGGTTGTTATTACTTAGAAGTTGTGAATTCTAAAGCTAATAGTTCTAGCCATAGAAGTTTACAATGATACATTTTCCCACCAATAAGTATAAAGAGGAGTATTTTGAAATGTTTGTTGTGATAATACATCTTTCAACGAAATTATTTCAGAATAAATATGTTTAAAATTAAAATTTGATAATTGAACAGTTCTTCCATGCATATAAACTGGAATTAGGAATATTGTCACTTTTCAAAACAGAGGTTTATGATGTTCTGTGATGTTATACAATATTTCTGTGCAAGTAGGGAATTGTATATTCAGTCCCCAATGAGTACATACTGATTTTTTCTGAAAAGGTGAATTGTTGCTAAATATTGAAATTATTTAATTATGTCAACGTAATAGATTATGGCCAACAAAAATGTTGAAACAATTTTGAAATCAAAAGGGGAAAAACATGCTTACATTACTACTTTACATAGGTTCAGGAAAAGGATTGATAAAAGATTAAGAGAGTAGGAAAAAAAAGGTAGAGACGTAAAGTGAGTATTAAGGCATTCAGGGAACATGGTGTTTTGAAGCATACAGTTTACAGTGTTCATTGAATACAGTAGTGGCATTAAAGCCTGTCTGCACATTATTTGATACTTTGCCCATCAAAGGGCATCTACAGCATTTGCTGTCTTCTTAGTCTTGATTTATATTGACAATTCCCTCCAAATGTCATGTGCTTCATAGAGGCTTAAGCTGCTTTGGAGAAGTGCTTCAATCATGAAGGCTCTGAACCTGTCAATGAATTAATCCATTGATGGGATCATACTTTGATGAGCTGTTAGAAAGAGATGTAAACATAGGAGATAGAAATAGCTGACAGGAGTGAGTCCCTGCAGTCATGTCCTTAAAGGTTTTGCTTTATCTCTAGTTCTGTCATTTTGCTCTCTGTCTTCCATCCAACATAAGGTAAGGTGATATGGCTCCATAAATGCTCCCTGCCCTGATGCGCTAACCAGAGACCCAAAGGCAGTAGAGCCAAGTGACCATAGGTCCTCTGAAGCTCTCAGCCAGCATAAAACTTTTCCACCTTTAAGGTTTCTTTTTCTCCCTCAGGCATTTTCTCAGAGTTGATTAACATACTCCTTTTATAAGAACAATCTAGCCAGTACTACCAATGGAGTTCTCTGAGGATTATAGCATGGGAACTAACAATTACCTAAGGACCTCCCAGTATGCCCCATTCTAAAAGGTTCCACGAACTCCCCAAAGTGCCAAACCAGTGACTGATCCTTTAATGACAAAGAGCCTTATGAGATTAAAAATTCTATTCAAGGTCATAGTCCTAAGTTATTATTTTCCTTCTTTTCTTAAATAACCCATACGAACCAATGGACTCAGCATAGTCTGTTTTGCCCAATTTGGTAAAAAAAGTGTTTACAAGAAGAGCTAGAGTGGAAGAAATATTGTGAACATTAGTTTAACCAAGCAAGGGAGATGTGTCAATGGAAAGACAATGGTGGTATCATCAAATGTGGGAGGATAGGGTCAAATAATGTTCTAAGATAGAGGCAGGGAGAGATTTTGTAGGTCACAATTAAGAATACTAACTCACCTTTAATTTTCTAATCTTTTATTTTTTCATGAGTCTAAATAATAGAATGTTCCTGACTCATTTTACTTAAGAATATAATCTAGAAAATTCCATGAAAAGTGCTTTATCTACTTATCAAAAGAAGTAGAAGACACCTCACTCTTCAGGTCTTAGATTGAATGCATGATTAAAACTGGAAGAAGGGGCCGGGCGTTGGTGGCGCACGCCTTTAATCCCAGCACCCGGGAGGCAGAGTCAGGTGGATCTCTGTGAGTTCAAGGCCAGCCTGGGCTACCAAGTGAGTTCCAGGAAAGGCGCAAAGCTACACAGAGAAACCCTGTCTCGAAAAACTAAAAAAAAAAAAAAAAAAAAGTGGAAGAAGGTCAGAGAACGGATTTAATTACAGATATAACAATGGGAAATACTAAGATGTAAGCTTTTCCAAAACTCAGGATGGTAAAAAGACACATCTATCTCACCCCAGTCCTGTGGAAGATCTCTTTATTCTATATGGGGCCCATCAAACCTTAAAAATAATTGTTCTGCACTGTGCTTGACTCATTTGATAATTTAAAACTATTTTTTAGTGAGGCCTGATGATAGACTCTGCTCAAAAACAATTCTTAGAAGGAATCTTACTCTCATGATAGTAATACTCAAAGAATGGAGGTAGCACACTGAGGCTTATGTGCTCTTACGGACTCTATATTACATGTTTCCACTAGATAGATGTGAATGTCTCATAAAATGACTTCATCTCAAACAGTGTTTAATTGGATGCCGCTAGGAGAGAGAGAGAGAGAGAGAGAGAGAGAGAGAGAGAGACCATTTGAAATAATGGGATGTTCAAGATTGTTGCATATTAATGGATTCTTTAAAGCCTCTCATCAGAGGACACATTTTTCTTTCAATTTTATTGTCATGTATGAATTGTACAAATTATTACATATGGTACATACTTATAACACTTTGGTCATATTTACACCTCTGTTTACTCCTTTGTATCCTTTCTTTCATCTTCCCCGTCTTTCCTTCCACATCCCTCACAGACTCAACAGTTCTCCATGCCCACAGATGTACATATTATCTAAGAAAAATATCTCTTGAGACCACTCATGCTGCATAAGGACCAAAGAAATGTTCTTTGTAAAGGTGGCCTCCATTAGGAAGGTATGAGAAAGGGATGGTAGAGAGGAGAGTAGAGAATTAACAAATGAAAAGAACAAAAGTTAACCATACTTCACCTTCTTTCCTCACTGCAAGTTTCCAGCCCCAAATGTACCTAAACTGGGTCAAAGGAAACACACCTAGAGTTTATGCTTTTTTGGATCATATATACATATGTGATTTGAATGCACTGTAGCACATTTAAAAATCCCACAATACACTAAAATATGCCGAGAATTTCTTGACTATGTTATTATCCATGCTCATTCAATAGTGACTTAATCATGACAAAAGAAGTGTGGATATTTCTAAACCTAGTGAATCACAACAGAAAACTTTAGATGGAAATAACACATTATCTAGAGGCAGTATGGAATGCACTGAGCTCAGTCACCCAGGATGAGATTAGGAATCAACATAATTTTCTTTTCACACTTAGCAGGCAACTGCTTCTTGCTTGACTTAGGAAAATGTGCCTCAATCACTGTAAAAATTTTAAAGTTCATATGAGAAGCATTTCTGCCTCAGTCATAAATCTCCTATTCAGATTGTAAACCATGAAATTCATATTCAGCTTGAGATTGCTGTATTTATGGAATGAGATGTTGCATACAGAAAACAATATATGTAAATCGCACATATATTTTACTTTAAAAAGTTTTTGTTTTTAAGGAAAGGTCTTGTTCCTGATTTTTGATGAAATGGTAGAGTAATGGTGGCACAAATGTTATGGGGGAGCTAACCACTTCTTTATTGGATTTAAGGTCCACTTCATGAGCTGGAACATGTACCTGACACTGATACTGCTAAAGGGAACAAGAACCTGAGACTAGATAGATTATGAGCATAGGGGAAACCCTAATTCTATTATTCTGCTAAAGGAATATGGCAATAAAATGTCTCCTTGGGACATATTGTTTTACCTATAGATAAGTGTTTTGTTCAAGTGCTTATCATTGAAGCTTCTTCCTGTAGTAAGTGGAAATTAACACAGAGACTCACAACTGGACAATGTGTGGAGAGTGAAAGATGTTGGAACACTCAGTATTATGTAGGGTGTCTTCATCAAAACCCTGTGCTCAGGCTCAGGGATCTATGTAGAAAAGGAGGCAGAAGGTTCTTAGAGCCAAGAAAACAGTGTCTTCCAGACACATCAGGGCTATTGTACACATGAACTCTCAGAGTCTGTGGCAGCATACATAGGGACTGCACAAGATTAAGCTGGATCGGTCCAAACACTGAGAAGGGGAAGTGGACATGGAGTTCCATGCTTAACCAAGAAAATATTTTGCAAGTGATACCCACCAGCAAAAGGAAAATCAATTTCACCAATAGCGTGTCACTGGATATTTCAACCACACTCAAGGGCAGCCCCATGACAAGAAGTAGTTGGCCAACACAAAATGACCTATCTATCTATCTATCTATCTATCTATCTATCTATCTATCTATCTGTCTATCTATCTATCTATTTCAGTGTTGTAGGCATTTGTTTCATTTTTATTTGTTTGGCATTTTAATTTAGTCTTACTGGTTTTTGATGTTTGATTTTCTTTTTTGTGATGGGGGCATTAAGTTGGGTCAGTAGGAATGTGGGGAGAAAGTGGAGGAGTTGGGGAAGGGGACACATATGACCAAAATATCTTGTATGAAAAACTTTTAGATAAAAAAGGAAAAGATCAAAGAAAGAGTTCAGACATGTTTCCAAAGTTTCATTCCTCTTTGAACACTATTCTCTTCTTCTGTATGTAGACACTCACAGGCAGAAATGCTGATTTTTTTAAGAACAATATATCCTTGATCTACCTATGGATTCCCATGTAGATAGAATTAAGTCCAGCATTCTTCATTTTGCCTCATCTGTGATACAGGGAGACTGAGACCCTATAGAGGTCTACACATTTAGAAGACCGGAGAATAACTAAAAAGAAATAGCAAAATAAAATCTTGTTCTTTACACTTGTTTTCTTGCCCTTGGACAGAAGACAGATATCTGGAATTATTGTAGTATTTTCCCCAGATTAACCTAGTGTGAATTAGGCTATTATTATATTCAGTAAGATTACACAAAATCTCAATTTGCTGATTATTTGAATGTCACTACTGAGAAGTCCCACTGGTAAGATAATATGATTATGCAAATATACATTTTAGAAAAATTAAAGGAAGAAAAAGAAATTGTACATCAGATAAATAATTTTTAAGGCTTTACTTCATTCATATTACTTGTGTAGGAGTTGGAAAGTTTTCTTTGGAATGATGAAAACTGGAGGCAGAAAGCATTGCTGTGCATTTACCCTTTCTGGAGGATGCCTGAAAAACACAGACATTTGGCTGCCCTTGGATTCAGTGTTATAAATTACTCTACTCTGTAAACTAGATCAAACTTGTCACTTTTTCTCAAGTGAACTTGTTTCTTTGATAAAACAATATAATAAAGTATTCACTATTGGATCTGTGACACTTCAGGCAATGCGTTGTTGCAATGCTTTCTACAGCAAGATTTGACAGACTATTTCACATCTCCTTGATAATACAAGCATTTTAAAAGCAAGCACAAACAAACAAACAAACAGAAAACAAATACTGTCTACTGTACACATTTTCCCCATTTCTTTCATTTTTAAGCAATTGATGTATGATGGATGATAGACTGGTTGTTCAATGTAACAAGCCCTAAAAAGAATCTCATTTTGACAATACTAAGAATCAACTCAGGATTATTGGGTCTAACCTTTTTAATCCCACGAAGAAGCAATATGATAGTTTTATTGGTTCTACTTCATTTTATCATGATGCATAAAGGGATGGCTTAACACATCTCACCGTTACTTACTATACTATGGCCAACAATTCTGCAGCTGAGGGCATGAGCCATAGTGTTTGTGTTTACACTAGAATAATTTACATTCTTTTTTTAAAAGTATAATTTGTCAAGAGTATATTTCTAACAATTTGTACATTGACACACTGAGCTGGGATCACTGAAATCACTACAATAATCCACAAAACGACCACACATTAATGTCAATGGACCCAATTTTGTTTCACTCACATAATAATCTGCATTGTGCAGAGGGTCTTCTTGGTTCTGTGGATGTCTCTATTAACCTGAAAGGCATCATTGTCCATTTCTACCCCTACCCAGTGCCATGTTAGGTTACTATGACACAAAGAACATAAGTTCTCTTTGAAGTCCTTCTTAACTCCCTTATCTCCTCCAATAGTATGGCTACATACATCGTCAACATATTAGCTGGTGGCCACCACACTAGTCTCCCTGTTCCTGCTAGTTTAGGGACTCATATTTTGTTCTAGTCCCTCAAATAAACTTTGTTTTCTTTTTATGACTTTTCCAAGTCTGTTTCATTGAGGTCTCCCCAAACCTTACTCAACTGAGTATGAATATCTTTATAAATTTCTTAATAACTTTAATGAAAAAGAAGTTGAGAATAGTTTTTAAATATTTATATCTACCTTTTATGCTTTCCAAATCACATTCTGCAATTATCACTATATTTTATATTCAATGTATGTAAGTAGAATCTTTTAAGTATGAGAACATATCTAAATCTCTATATATCAAAATGTAAAGTCTTCTTATAAATGGAGTTCTATAAATATTGACAAATCATAAAGCTGATATATTTATTAAATGTCTAAACTGACATATGCTCTGTGTATATTTTATGTTTATGTAACACTTTATTATGTTTTCCTGATAACATATTTTAAGTACAAGCCCATACTTCATTGTAAGTATGTTGTAAATTTCTTTCATGTAAATTAAGTATCATTAGGATTTAAGATTTTCAGATTCTAGTTCTGATGACATATTATCTGATTTTTTTACAAACATTTTCTCAATATTTTGCATATGAAGTCAATATTTGAGAAAACATTTTTAAATTAAACACGACAGTATTTATTTCCTTTGCAGATGAACTTACCTCTCACAATGATGTTGGTGGACTTTTTTGCAGGGTTTCCCACATTATTATTGGCAATGCAGCTGTAAGTACCAGCATCATCTGAGGTGATGGCAGGTATGGTCAACGTTCCTCCATTCAAAACAATCTTTTCAGGCAGAGTCCCAAAGGATCTAACCCAGGTGAGAGAGGGCGTTGGCTCTCCTCCTGTCGTAACGCACACTAACGTTATGGCCTCTCCAGGATTTACAACTATAGGATCATCCACCAAAAGCTTAATTGATGGGGATGCTGAAAGACAAAAGACATACATTTTGTGAGATATGCTGCTACTGAGAAACAACAGCAGGTTGTATACTCATCCATTTAAGCAATTAAAGTTAAATGTAGTTCTTTTTAATTATTCTTTTCTTCTTGGTTTTTTTCAAGACAGGGTTTCTCTGTGTAGTTTTGGTGCCTGTCCTGGATCTTGCTCTGTAGACCAGGCTGGTCTCGAACTCATAGAGATCTGCCTGCCTCTGCCTCCCATGTGCTGGGATTAACGCCACCACTGCCCAGCAAATGCTGTTCTTTTAATCAAAAACAAAGTGTATTGTACAAACTTTAGCCAGTTGTAATACTTCTATACGTCATGTAAGCAGTATAAATGTATAGAGTATTGTTAAATGTTTTAAATAATTGATTTAAATTAATTAAATAAATGAAGGGGTATTTTGAGGCGAGTTCCTCAGAATTGAAACATTCCCCCATGGGATATCTCCAGACTTAGGAAATTAACCAAACCCATGAGGTTCAGAAAACTCATGAAATTGACAAGAATCTTGAAGCTTCTCCAGAAACTTCACAAGGTCCCTTCCCAACCTCGTATGGCCTGGAATCTGTGCGAAACATTCCATCAATTCAGCCTTTATTAGTGGTCACCCACACCAGGTGTTGCTCACAGTAGTGCAGCTGTTTTTACATCACCTGGGCCTCTGTAAATTACTCCAGAAAATGCATGGCTTCTTAGCTAGACTTGAGTAATTTCTTTGGGCTGTTGTCAGTGCTCTACTGAGGTGAGCACTCATTTGTTCATGGCACCCTAGGAAAAGTCACACAAGAATATGCAAATATTCACTTCCCTGAATTATTGTCCTGACACTAGAATAACAAAAGTGACTGAAGTTGTCAAGCATAGCATCCACTTCTCCTGATTGTGAAGCTACTTTTTCTCTCATTTGTAGTTAGTTGTTCAGTGTTTTTGCGGTGTGGATGGCCAATTCTTTCACTTTGGGATTAATCAAGGATGAAATGATTGGTTTTTCAACCTGAATTTAACCAAGTAAGAGAGAGCTAAATCGCCACAGTCTTATCACCCAGCAAGCCCTGACTGTTCTTCTTCAGGTATAGGCTCATAGCATGTGTTCATATGTATTCAAAGTATGTGACTAAGGAGACACCCTTAGTCAGGAAGGTTTAGGTTCTGAGTTCTCACAAACACAGCTTTAAAATTCAGAAAGAAACAGTCACAAATGGCCCAGCAAAAATACCGAGCCTACCACTTCTTTTATGGTTTAATGGTAAAATTCCCACAGTGGAAAGTAAGTCTTTTAAAATCCTCAAGTTAAAAAGCACAAAAATACAGCCGGGCGGTGGTGGCGCATGCCTTTAATTCCAGCACTTGGGAGGCAGAGGCAGGCGGATCTCTGTGAGTTCGAGGCCAGCCTGGGCTACCAAGTGAGTTCCAGGACAGGCGCAAAGCTACACAGAGAAACCCTGTCTCGAAAAACCAAAACAAAACAAAACGAAACAAAACAAAACAAAAAAAGCACAAAAATACACATTCATTCAATTAAAAATAATCACCTTTTCACCAAACACTCAAAAATAGAAGCTATTTAGAGAACATAAAATATTACATTCATACAGGGCATATCCTACTTATAGCACAGTGTAAGTATACACAACACTTTCATAAAGAGAAGTAGGGAATAGGTATTTTATTGATGTTCAAGTTCATATGTTCAGTAATATTTTATGACAAAGTGAAAGCTGTATTATATGTAATATATATATATATGTATATACACTCATATACAAAGAAAAATAACATTGTTCAATGTTATTATGTTAATTTAAAAATTATTAAGCTCAGCTTAGAGATGCAGTTTAGAATTAAAACTCACTCGTGTGTGTTTTAATAAAATCCATCTTGCTTTAAAAAAGAAAGAAAGGGAAGAATAGGGCAATAAGTCCATGTTAAGGATTCATGAGAGAGACAGGGAGTCTCTATGGCATTTTCAAACATCCTTGTTGCCTCCTGGTTCTTCTAACATCATTAAAATAGCATGGGAATTTTCAAAATGTCACAACATCAGCTCCTCTGATGTGCTGACATTAAAGTATAAAGATTTATTATTAAAAAGATGTTGGGAAATACACATAGAAAGGTAATACGCCTAAGTCATAACCACAGTTGGGGAGAAAACAAAGTGTATCAAAGAATTATTAAATATTAAGCTAAAGAATGGATGATGTCACTAATTAAATCTTCTAAAATATGAATTGTACTCAGTTATTAATATATTGCTATCAAGAGGCCAAAGGAATACTTACTGAGGTAAACAGCATAAACCTAGAATGTTTTAGTTAAAATAAAATTATAGAAATCCTAACATTTGCCGGGCGGTGGTATCGCACGCCTTTAATCCCAGCACTTGGGAGGCAGAGCCAGGCGGATCTTTGTGAGTTCCAGGCCAGCCTGGGCTACCAAGCGAGTTCCAGGAAAGGCGCAAAGCTACACAGAGAAACCCTGTCTTGAAAAACCCAACAAAAAAAAAAAAAGAAAAAAAAAAAGAAATCCTAACATTTGTATCATACTAACAATGTTTAATGTGCTTTATACCACATTTTAATTAAACTAAAAGAAACCAAGTCAAGTTTACTACGGTATATTAGGAATACAGAAACATTGAATTTACATTAAATAGAAGAATATTTTACTATATAAAAGGATTACAGGAAGGCTAACAATTCTGAAGCCTTAATAATATTCAAATATATTTGTTATATAAGTTTCAAGAATATTACAGGGTGGAACTTTTGACATATGTGCATTAGCATGTAAGATTTAGTGAACTACCTTGTTACAATTATAAGGCTTTGTTTAAGAATTGCATGTGATTCTTAGAGCACAAATGGAATTATGTTCAAGAGAGAGAAACCATAGCACAGAAAGTCATTTAATATAGGAAAATCAATTTTTTAATATCATATTTTAAAGACTTTCAGATGGAATGGCTCATTGGTTAATTAGAGATTATATACAAACATTCTGAGTGAGGTTCTGCCTTTCTTATTTTATTTCAGTTAGATACGACCTGACTATTTAACCCAGGAATTAACTATCTCACTGTGCAGCCAAATGGGCATTGAACTCATCAGTTTTATTCTTCTGAGGCCTGGGATTAGAAGGAACTATCACTATACCTGACTTTAGTTTCAAAAATCACATGTTAATTGTGTGTGTGTGTGTGTGTGTGTGTGTGTGTGTGTGTGTGTGTTTATTTTATAGGTCAGTGTATGTATATGTGGACAATGGCACCAATAAAATGCCCAGGACAACTCCAGGTAGTTATTTCTCTCCTTTCACCATGTGGGACCTGAGAACTGAACTCAGGTTGTCAGGTCAGTGGCAAGTGCTTTTTCTTGCTGAACCATGCAACTAGCCCTAGATTTTCATTTCTTCATCTTTCAAGTCACTTTTGTGGTTGAGGCCTGCGTGGCTTTAGGGATAGATCTAACTGGGGCAATGGAGAATGAAGAAACAATAGACAAACACACAGAAGAGAGGGATTGAATGAGCTGTACTCTCTGATAGAGATGCATTGATAGCAGCCTGGAAACCCAGTGTGCTTATTATATATGGCATGAAAGAAGAGAAGGCCAGGCCGTCATCCAGAAGGAGAAAGCTATGATTTATAGTTTGTGCATACAATGGTTTTAGCTAAAGATCAAAAGTTCTTAATCAACACCCATACTTAGACCAGGGAAAGGCTTTGCCATTTCTCTGAGTCAGACCTGGGGAAGGATTTTCCACTCCAATGGGTCTGAAACTGGGGTCCTTGACATGGCTGTGCTCATCAGTTTTGACACATTCAGTCAAAATTTCATTAGCTCTCCACACATTGCATAATATTTCTCAACGTACAAATGAAGTATTTCAACCATAATTCAGTCCTACCATTGACTTTTCTGGAGTATGATGTGATAGTTATGTAGAGACCTGAGTTTGAACTTAGGCAAGTTCTTTCACTTCTGGGAGTCTCTTTCTTGACATTGTTAAAGTAAAGGACACAATTATTTTTTGATGGGATATATATATATATAT
>CABHPP010102365.1:0-18738 GCA_902168425.1 Peromyscus attwateri
TCAAGTCCAATAGCCTTGGGAAGAACACTAAGTATCTTGTTCTGATAACTGGTACTCAGGTTTGATGTGCCGGTCTTCTCAAGTCTTTAAGGTCTGTCTCGGGGATTGTTCAGGATACTGGACTTAATCAGTTTTCTTCTTGTTTTAACTTGTGACTTCTCTGTCAGCCCATCATCTTCTCCAATTTCAACATTCAGGGCTTAAACCACTTCTTTCCAATATCTTCACTTCAGACACATTTATGTGTGAGAGCTCCCAAACATAACTTGAAATAGATCATTTTCCAAATCACCACACTCAGACATCAAACTACCTGTCTTCCATGACTGACAGACTCCACACTTAGTGTTCCAAGATGACTAAACCTCTGCTTTCTTTCCCTGTGAACCTTCAATACATGCTCTATCTCAAGCCTTTATCTTAACTTATTTTACATCTGCCTTTCAAACTGCTTAAGTCAAAAGCTGTGGCAAGCCAAGCACACTCAACTTCTACCTTTATTCTCATAACTTACATTCTGTCAGTACATCCCTCAGCCTGGCCTTCAAAACATTTTATAGAATCTAGGCATTGCCTCACCACCTACACCTCCACTCTAGAATGCGCAAGTGAGTTGCCAGTGAGTGGAGTCATGTATCTTCCAGAAATAAACCTATCTTAGCAACAGTTATGAACTCTTGTTCTAGTTAGTTTTTGTCAAATTGACACAGCTGGTATTATCTGAGAAGAGAGAATAACAAATGAGAAGATGCTTCCACAAAATTAGCCTGTAGGCAAGTTTCTGGGACATTTTCTTAATTAGCTATTGATGTTGGAGAGCCCAGTCCATTGTTGGCTGTGCCACCCATTGGCACATGGAACTGGGGTATAAAAGAAAGCAGACTGTGCATGCCATAGGGAGCAAGCCAGTAAGCAGCACTCCTCTACCAGCCTCTGCATCAGTTCCTGCCTCTAGGTGCCTGCCTTCAATTCCTGCCCTGACTTACCTAGATGATGGGCCCCAAGTTGATTTCAGTCCTGGTGCTTTATCATAGCAATAAAAACCTTAACTAAGACAGTTCATTGTCTAGATACAAATTATCAGGTTGTCCGTTGACCACCACACAATCACCACGGCACAGATGCAAGTATGAGTTAACTTCAAACAAATAAATAATAAATATGACTTTAAAACAAATAAACGAAGAAAGGTAGAAGTAAGTAATAGACAAAAGGGACAGTGCTGGCTCATTTGATGTCAACTTGACACAAGCTAAAGTCATTTGAGAGGACTGAACCTCTATTGGCAAAATGCCTCCATAAGAGCAGGCTGTGAGCAAGATTTTTGTGGGGCATTTTCTCAATTAGTGATTGATAGGGGTGAGCCCAACCCATTGTGGGTGACCCAGGTTTTTTTATAGGAACACAGACTGAGCAAGCCATAAAAAGCAAGCCCATAAGCAGCACCCCTCTGTGGCCTCTAACTCGGCTCCCATGTGATTTGAATTCCTGCCTTGTCTTCCCTCAGTAGATTGTGATTCAAGATGCATAAATCAAATGAGCCCTTGTTGTTTTGGGTCACAGTGTTTTAGCACAGCAGTAGTAATCCTGCCTAAGACAGGGCCTATTGTTCTACTGGGTTTTAAAAGACACTTTTTTGAGTTCATATTTTTATTCTTAAATTTTCTCAAATCGTTTAGCACCTTACATTTTATTTAAGCAAATACATGTTTTGGGGGAAATGAAGGAAGCTGTGAGTGTTTGAAAGCCTGAGTGGGAATGTGTTGTTGACATGAGTCAGACATGTCTAAGACCAAAGCCTCATAAGAAAATGACAAAGCCTTACCCAGGATAGGCTCAGGGAAACAGTGAAGTATTCCCCCTGGTTCAAGTGTGAACCTTTAGAGTGTGTGCAGAAAATATCCACCATAGCTTCCTCCCCACCCCCACCCCTCAGTGTTTACAGCCTGAAGATGGCTTCCCTACAGAGATAGCTGCTACTGAGACTAGCTAAGCCTGCCTCCTTGATCCAGCTGTTCACCATAAACCCACCTCTTTGTCTAGCAATGCACAATAACCTCGACTCTCTGTCAGGCCACATATAATACACACCCCGAGCTTCCCAGATGCTGTGGCTTCTCCATCAGAGAGCCCAATCCACTAAATCCCAGCTTTTCTGTGTGCCCTGTGTTTGACTTTGCTTTATTCCCTCACTGCCCCCATCAGGTCCATCCTTGGAACTGAGATGAACACTTCATATATTCGTGTTTATATATTTCCCACTGGAGAATCCCATGTTCTTCTCTGGTGCCTATCACTAGAAATATACATCATGTGTTTAACTAATCTAAATTTGAACTGCAGGAGCACACCTCTATACATGTGTCAAATTCAGACTTTCCAGCAGGCCTTATGGAAAGATTAGCCAGGACTCTAGCTTTTGAGATGAACTATAGAGGACTTACCTTTTGTGATTTTAATTTTAACATAAAGTATAACTAATCATACTCAGTTTTGTGTTTAAAATATATACTTCTGTCATCAGATATGACACAGTTTTGAACTTTGATAAGGCACTGAGCAGATGCTTAAGATTTTATTTGTGGAAGACATAACTAAATGACTTAATGAGTGATCAAATAAGTAGATACTGACAGAATTCCTATTTCCCACATGTCTATTTGATATAGCTCATCTTCTGATATTATAGAATTAAATCACTCATTAGAAAATACAAGATATATTTTTAAGAAAAATTTGTGAGTTTTTTTTTTATAGTTCTTGCTCCAAAAAGTAATATTCAACAATTCAAAAGGACAGCATCACTGGGGTGTGCCTTTCAATTGATATACCTGCCATTTATAGTGTTATAGCCCGTGATAAGTAATTTTTAAAGACAAGGTGGAATAGTTTGAGGGAGGGGGTCGTACTCATTTGTGTGTACATGTGGGAGCACACACATTCATACGCTCACCTGTGGAGGCCAATGGTTGGGATCAGGATGCCGTTCTCAATCACTGTCCACTTTATTTTCTGGAAAGGTCTCATATTTTTTTAGAATAAGATCTATTTTATTATTTTAAGTTATGTATGTGGGGGGGGTATGTGTATGTAGTTCCAGGTGCCCTTCAGAAGAAAGAGGGTCCAGGATCCTTTGCAGATGGAGTTAGGCATTTGTAAGCTACCCACCATGGGTACTGGGAACTGAATTCAGGTCTTCTGAAAGTGCAGTGTGTGTTCTTGACCATCTCTCCAACCTAAGACAGTCTCTTCACTGAACTTGAAGCTCACCAGTTTGGCTAGGCTAGCGGTCAGTGAGCCCTAGGGATCTACCTCTGCCCCACGCCCTAGGGTTATAGATGCTTGTGGCCAAGTCTGATTTTTTATGTGGATTCTGGGGATCAGAACTCAGGTTCTTATGCTTGTGTAACGATCTCTTTACCACCTAAACCATCTACCCATCACCTAGAACATTTTTTAAATTTATATTATGGGCTAGAGAGAAAGCATAGCAGTATTTGCTGTTCTTGAAGAGGCTTAACATTCAGTTCCCAGCTCCCATGTGGCAGGTCACAACTGTCTGTAACTCCAGTTCCAAGATATCAGTTGCCCTCTTCTGGACTCCATGGACACCAGGCACACATGTGGCTCACATATATACATATAGACAAATAGTAATATGCAAATGTTTTTAAATTATATTACAAAATAGATTATCTCAGACAAATTGGAATGTGTGCTATATTTTAAATTCCCTTACAATTGGTCAGAAATATGTTAAATGCTGAATTAGATGTCTATTTTGAGAATGTATGTTTATTAATCTAGATTTCATTAAGAAAATGAAGCCTTCCATCTAAGGCCATGGTGATATCAGGGCCCATGTTGCCACAGAGGGCCGTGTCTAGATCCGTGGTCTTAGTGCAGCCATGTTCATTAGTCCTATGCTACTGAAGGTCATAGGATGCCCATGGTCTCTGCTGAAGCCTGAAACCATGTTGACGTTCCTAGGCAATGCTGCTGCCAAGGGCCACATCGATGTGGGTGACTTGCACTGCCACCTAGGGTCACTGTTATGTCTGGCCCATGCTGTGGCTAAGGGCAACATCTAGGTCTGTGGTCTTACTGTACCCTTGGTCTGTCTTGATGTCTGTGGCCTATGTTGCCACCAAAGGCTGGGAAGATGTCTATGGCCTATGTGGCTACCTGAATCCGTGTTGATGTCCATGATCCCAGGGGCATCAGAGGGCCTTGTCTGGATCCATGGCCCTGCTGCAACTGGGAGACCTATTCATGGTCCATGTTGATGCCAGAAACCATGTAGAAGCCCATGATCCATACTCCCATGGACTGTGAAGAGCAAATAAGCTATTTTGGCAATGATATTGATGACTGAAGATACATAGTTGAGAAAGAGAGACATGGAAGACTTCTGTGATAACCCCTACCTCCAACCCAACACCCCCCCCCCAAAAGTAACAGCCTAAACATGAAGCCATCAAAGAGAACTCTTAGAAAATATGACAGGATGCTGAAGTGGAGGAAGGACTCAGTTCTGTTTAAGGGCAGGCCACTGAGAGTTTGACCACACTCCAGTGATTATACAGATAGCATGAATTGGACTTTTTTTTTTTGGAGAGGGGTCACCAGGGCAGTCGGTGGACAGGTAAGGACTGGGAAGCGAATGTGATTGGGGTGTATAATGTGAAATCAATACAAATATTATGTTGGGGAAAAAAGGAAGGAAGAAAATGAAGCCACCCAAGTATTTTGACTAGAAACTGAAGACAGAATTATATGCCTGCACAACCCTAGAAATGCCTGGGCAGTCAGGGTGAGAGGGTCACTCTCAGAAATCTCAGAAGTGGGGTGATTGCAGGGAAGCTGTAGCCCATGACCTTAGCCACCTACAGACCCCCAAATGCAAAACACTCAGGAAGAGCCCCAAAGTCAAAGCAAGCCACCGGTCATCATCCTGGTTATCTGCTCTTGGCTGTTTACTGAGTCACCCACAAACCAACATGGAAGAGGATAAGCAGGCGTGCCAGGAACACCTTCACTTCATTAGGAAGACAAAGACCAACACTAATGGAATCCTGTCAAGCAGAGGAAATTGCACATATCCTAGGAATGTGGCCCCTCTCTCCCTGGTTGTTTTTGGAACCTCTTCATTCTATGAAAAACTATCCACCCTGGTGTGAAGATATGAACCTGGCAAGAAATGAGTTGGCCTTGCCTTCAATGGAAAAGCGCAGGTCCTAGATCATTCAGATGATTGTGTGTCTCATCAAGATCATTTAGATTCAGTTTATTTGGCTCCTGTCAACACACATTTAATAGTTCCAAAAGTAGTTTATGCCAACCTCACTCCTCACTTCAGGACCCCGTGCTACGTGTGTACTTCCCACAGTACTCATAGTCACTCTGAGAACTCCACACCTGGACTGTTCTGCCATGGTGCATGCTTGACTTAGCTCCATGTTTGGAAGTGCGTAAGTATAAAGAAAAATGCTGAGGGCTAATATTTTGTGTATGCCGTGCAAATTTATGTGTGACAAACCCATCAGGGACTTTAGGCAGGGGATGTGATAAAAATTCTCATCCCTTGAATCTACTAAAGCGGAAAAAAAATACCAGAACGTGGCGAATAAGAGAAGCAGCAATAGTTAATTATCATGACACACAGCTCATCTGTAATTAATCCCTTTCTTCAGCAGGATTCTGCAACTGTAGCATAAAAAAAAAAGCAGGTCAGATGATGCTTTAATTAAGGCTGTGCAGTGTTGCTGCTTCTACAGCAACAAGAACTGTTTTTTGTCTATAGGTGTGTGTGAAGCACTACAAATATTTTCTTAACATCTTTACAGAGTGCTGTTTAAGCATCTTTGCTAGCATTATGTCTGCAGACAGACTGATTACAATTCAAAAGAGTTTTCAGTGCTCCTCACACCCATCATAGGAGCCACTAAAACAATCTAAATGCCATGCCAGTGGGAGGAGACACTCTCACCGAGGAGCTATCAGAGAAACATGAGGTGCTGCTGCAATCGAGAATGCCATGCCTTGAAAACTGACAACTCGCTTACACAGCCTCCCAGACTCAGGGGCAAGGGCCTGCAGTGTATGCTCACTTGACAAGATCCGACTGTGGTGAATCTCCTACTGTCCTTGGGAAATATTGATCCACAGTGGCAATAATCAGCGTTGGAACGTATGTGGAGGGATGGGGACATGAGAATTCCTTTTTACAGGCACGCTCCTCTGTGTGCAATTCTTTTACAGATTATTACGTGATGTATGTAGGACTAGTGGAATGTCTGAGCTAGGTATCACAATTGAAAAAAAAATATTTTGGCCTATAGTGCAAAAAATCATTGCCAATGCAGTTACTAAAGCTGAGTGCCCTGTGGTAGACAGAGGGGCTCACCATGATCTGTGCTCCTGTCTTCTCTGGTACATTTGAATTCCCCAGACTCCTCTGGCTAGGTTCCCATGGCCTTTTCTCCAGTGTTGAACCTAAAGGAAACTATACGTGTCACCTTGATGTTGAGAGTTTTCAGTGGTTATGTCTTCTCCATATTCTCGTTCCTCTTTATCAGTCAGTTGAATTCAAAAGAATGGATGGTGTCGTTGGAAGTTCTTTAAGACGTAGGAAATTTGTAGAGAAAACCTCATCTACTCTACCAACTTGTGAGTTTTTGTCATACTACCAGGCCTATGCTGACTGAAATATGCACTGTGCCACCTGCCTAGTCTTCCAGCTCTGGGGATTTACAATATAAAGTGATAAGGTACGTGGATAAATAATGGGATTGGTGAGAGTTCTGTGTGAGTATGTCTTTGCAGCAACATCTCTGTGCAGTGGCAAGCTAATTCCGCTGATCTTACAAGCTTTTGTGTTCCCCTTGCCCATGGTAATCAATTTTGAACCACCCTAAGAAGTGACCAAGACCTGTTGTTAAGCAGCCCATTTCTAAATTGTGGAAAGAAGGTCTGCAACACTAACTTCAGTTCATTTAATGTTATCTGTTCAGTTCATTTAATGTTATCTGTTCAGTTCATTTGCATGTTATCTGTTTAGTTGATTTGCATGTTGTGTGTGCTGCTTTATCTAGAATTGTGAAGTGGTCCTTACTTGGAGAGCTCTGGAGATGTCTGGTGTTAGCCTTTTGCTCTATGTTGCCTATCAACAGCTGACAGTCATTCTTTATCTAAAGCAGCATGCTGAATTTGGTGAGGAGGTATATCTGTAACTAGTAAAGCACTTGACAAACCGTGGGGTGGGGGAATTGAGAATCCTTTCGTAATTCTGTTGAATGTATCCTAGGCACAGAGAAATTTGCCTGATGTTTTCTCCCAAGAATAAAATTCTGTTCCCCTCTGTGTTCTCCTCTATGGTGTTAATAACTGACTGTCTGAGACTATGTGTCTGAGGCCCTCAATTTGACCCAGTGTTTCTGGAATATATGAGAAGACCTTAGCTTTCTGGGGACACAGTGATGGAGTATGACATACTGGAATGAAGAAAAGGATGAGGATTAGATGTTCTCTTTTTTTATGCTATGTCCAAAAAAATTGAAACTCATCAAAAGTAACTCTTGGCAGATCATTTCCTTATTCACACTTCTCAACAGTGAATAGGTGGCCACCTTTAAATTCTCTTGCTCTCCTTCAATGGCAATTAGAACTATGGAATGTAGAACTGACAATCAGGCTTTTTCTATCATTTGCCTCAGTCCTTGTCATAAACAGAGAGCTCACCCTCAGAGGTCAGTGGAGATGCAGAAAGCCAGAGTCCTCTCTACCTATTGGTAGAGGTTGGCAAAGGCATATATGGCATGTACAGCAGGTAAATTTACCATGGGAAGGCAACAAAGATATGTTTATAAGATTCACTTCCTTTTCTTAGAAAATGAAGCCTTTTTTACCATCCATCCCATTGTTGGTCTGTTGTCTGCTTACTATGCAGAGACCACCCAGATTCTGTGATTTTCCTGAGCTCTAAAACCCCATCAGAATTGACTCGAACAGTAATAGTCTTGAGATGTAAAAGCCAGAGGAAAAAGCTCTGCTATTGGTGTTAAACCGGTTTAGGCCCTGGAAATTAGTGTTAATTGAGCTTTCTTTATGTGAATGGCAGCAATGTTTTGGAAAGCCCACATTTCTGCCATGCCATAACTTATGCAAAATATGCCCACAGTGCACATACTATTGTTGGTAAACAGAAACAACATTGCAGCAGTTTCTATAGCTCAAGGACTAGCTCATGGAGATCCATTGTTCAGAAAGTGTGCTGGTAGTGGCTTTCGGAATGGAAATGTTAGAAATACCTTCTTGGTTCTCATTATGGCCAGAGGCCAGTTGAGCGGTGACCGTCCACTTCTAACACATAACTCTTCCAAGCCCCTTTTCTCACTCCTCTCCCAACTCTCCAATTGTAGCAGGGAAAGAAGGAAAAGGAGACAGTGGGGATGGGAAAAAAAAGAAGAAAGAAAAGAAGGAAGGAAGAGAGGAAGGAAGGAAAGAAGGAAGAAGAGAGGGAATGAGAGCGTAAGTAGATAAAGGCATGTATTCTATGCAGCTGAGCAGCTACAGCACTCATAATTTATATTTCTCTCCTAACTCTTACATAGAATAATATTGGCTTTTATGTCTATAAGTCGTAAGGTTCTCTCCTGAAATCCTTGCAAATAGTAATAAGGAATGCATGTGTAATTGAAAACCAGGTAATTCAGAAATCATTCCAGGAAATGATTTCTCTGATTCTCCAAGAGTGGACCACAAGAACAGACTTTGCTTGTATATATCCCATGCATAGTCTAGTGTGAGAGCATGGCACTGTAAAGTAGACCAGGAAAGAGAATCAAATGTAATAATTCATATACTCTTGTAGAGAAGACTTACACTTTAGAGAAGATCACCAATTCATTTATAAACCAATAAACTTTTCACTATAGAAAATACTAAGGAAAAATTATGGCATAAACCCTGTACAATAGAAATGACTGTGTGTTTTAAGAAATGGTATTGACATAGAATAAAATTTTCTTTAAAAAAAAATCCTCCAATTCTAACTGCAATCAAAGCTCACAAAATTAAAATAGTCTATAAAGCCTGAACCCTTCCAGGGTCACATGCTGTCCTATATGTACCATAATTTTCTACCCACATTTGAGTTGCCATATAGAACTAGACAGAAGATCACATTAACCGAAGACACATATTCCCAACTTTCCTTTGGCCCACCACAGACACTTGGGAATGCCAATGGTGTAAATTAATAACTCTGCTATATCTATGCAACAATAATGTTCTCATTGACTCTCCTAAGCTATGAAATGTAAGAGTCTCTATCCACACATACATGCACATATGCTCAGACACTTCGTTACTGTTGCCTCCCACCTCATATAACATACACACAAACACATTCAGTCTTTTAATTTCCGTTCTCCCTAAAACAGTTGAACCTCAGAGATACTGTCAAACACAGCGCTGGTTCTTTGGCAATTGAAGGAGTTAGGCTGTTACTTCAAACAGTTCTAGTGCTTTAAGTATGCTCTCCATAATAGGATCCGAAGGCCTATTAATTTTGTAGATGTGATGTATGCAAAGAAACTGTCAAGTAGCCCAAACATAAACATGATCCAACATACAGGTAAGCATCACAAAGGCCAAAAGAGCATAGCACATGGCCACAAGACCTACACTCACTCACATTCTGTGTTGCTGTGTTCTCTCAGGGGCATAGGACCCATGAAATGGAGTGTTTCACTGAGCCTTTGGCAGGCAAGCTGTGAGTCAATAGAAAGACCCATCCTGGAAGGTAAGGCAACTGGAGCCATGAACCACTTATACTGACTGGTCCTGTGTTTCAAACCCCTGGCCTTTCTGCTAGGACAAAGATTGAGATGGGAATTGAGAACTGAGAATGGGGGCCTTATGCTCTCTTTTCTATCACAGAAACTTTGAAAATAGTAACGATGTGATCCTGCTTTCTTTGGACTTCCCATCCTTTGATTTCTTGTCTCAACACTTTTTCCTTCATTTATAAAATCAGACACTAAAGGAAGTGTGAGGTGCAAGCATAGTCTTCTTGCAGTGTCATTAATTGGCACTGTCAGGCTTGATCTCACTTATTCTATGAGAGACTTCCTTCCCTCTCCTGAGGGCAGGTACACACACACACACACACACACACACACACACACACACACACACTTCTGCCCCTGGGTGCTTATTTCCAGAGACGTCTTGTCACCTGTTGCGATTTGAGACTTAAGTGGTCCTTGATGCTGAAGGGGGACTTTTGGAAGCTGGGAAGAGACCACGTGTTCACTGCCTGCTCTAGACAGGCTGTGGACTGTGCCGTTCCAGCAGGGAGCTCAAACCTGTGCCTGGTTCTCTCATCTCTTAAGATCAGTCTTGAGAAATAGGAAAGCATTTCCATATTCTTAAGGCACAGGAAAAGGCTTAAAGGGAATTTTGAACCGTTCCTCTGAATATATAATGCTAATACAGGAAGGGAAATTGTTAGATTTTCTCAAAACAGATTCTTTTTTCCTTTTAGTAAGAATTTCCTGATTGTTATAGACTGGAACTTGATTTTTATAGACTAGGACTTCTTCCTACTCCTGAGTCATGAGCCTTCTCCTTCTGCCTACCTGTTTATTCTCCATAATGATCTAGCAGGGTAGTATTACAACACTGGGTGAATGTAAGCAACCTAATGAATTACTCTTTGCTATTCATGTATGATGTCCCTTTCGGGTAGTAGCCATTTCTGAGTACTTTCCTGGAGACAATGCTTTATTTGCAGGGTCAGGAGCCGGGAGAGATGCTTCCCAGGGCTGCAGGCAGTAGGTGGAAGGCTAGCGTTTGTTTCGCTCATGTGTAAGCCAAGTGTGAACTTATAGACACAGAAGTCAGGAGAAGACCTTTATCAGTCTCTCTGTTGAGTGCTTGTTTTTAAAAGCACTGAGTGTATAAATTATTCTTGCTGGATGCTAAGTCGGGGGAAATCAACCTCTTGTTCTATTGTCTTTGCATCTGATTTATACCACAGGGTTTGTGTTTAGCTCCTGGATTCCACAAAGTCTGCGCCTGGCATTTTTTCCCTATAGCAATATGATCCAATTTGGACAGTGGTTGTCTACAACTGGCCCTTTGTGACCAGCTAAAGAAGAGTTGGACCCATATCACTAAAATAGGCAACCCTCTGAAAATAAAGCAACACAGCTTCTTTGTCGCCTTTGAATGACCAGCAGATTGCATCTCCATGCCACGGCTCATGCCCAGATGCCTGTAGATGGGCCTGATCTAGAGTGTGCCACAGAAGGCACAATCACAAAGAATTTACAGGTTTAGATACTTGTGTTACAAGAACCCAGCATCCTGATATGAGATAATGATAAGCACTGCCCTCCCAGATGTGATACTCTGTCTGGAAGCTTGTTTACAAGGGACAAAGGAGTAACAAATAAAAACACACAAGCTGGTGTAGCTGGAGTTTTCTCCAGTCCTGTCCAGCCCCATGGACCCCACAGTCGCTTATAAAATAATCACTCAGAAGCTCATATTAATTAAACTGCTCGGCTATTAGCTCAGGCCTACCACTGACTAGCTCTTACACTTAAATTCAGCCCATTTCTGTTCATCTACATGTCGCCACGTGTTCCGTGGCTTTATCTGCTGCCTTTACATGCTGCTCCCTGGATGGCAGGCTGGCGTTTTCTCCCCCCAGCCTTCCACTTCCCAGATTTCTCTTCTTTCTTTGTCCCGCCTATACTTCCTGCCTGGCTACTGGCCAACCAGCATTTTATTTATCAGTCAATCATCCACAGCAAGCTGGCCTGTGTGGAAATGAACTATAAGGCTACAGATACTGTGAGGGCAAACTGGGGACAACTTTGTACACTATGATTTGAGGAAAGTTCTGATTAAAAGCATGAAAAGTGGTGGACAAAACGAAGCCAATAGATGAGAAGAATGCTTTCACTCATGTCGTTCACTCATCGAATAAATGAGATGTCTTTACCCTCCCAGGAAGAGTCTGCAAGGTGATGAGGGTTTTGCATGAAGAGAAACATTGAAAAGCAAGAGTGCCAACAAAAGAACCCAGACTTATTTATGTAAAGTCAATAAATGAGATACTTTCCTTCACCAGAAAAAAAAAAACAAAACTGTAACCCACATTTAGAAAAAGAGAATGCTGTTGAAAAAGACCAGTTGTCTTATTTGTAAACAAGCAATTAAGCAAAAACAAACCCAGGAAGATCTTTTTTTTCTTTCTTAGCACTTTTCTTATTCCAAAGTTAGTGGAGTGCTAGATTTCTAAACTTTGTTTACTAAATAATCACACAGTGCTTGAATTCAAATGTTTTTAACCTAGATTTTTGAGACTTAGACGTCTTCACATAGGAGCCAAGAACAGAATCCAGTACAGAGCATTTTCTTTATTACAGTTATTTAATTTATTTATGTGTGGGAATCAGAGGACAACTTCCAGGTGTAAGTCTGTCACCATATGGCTTCCAGCAACCCAACTTGGGTCATCAGGCTTGGCAGCAAGCATCCTTCACTCCGAGTCTTCTCACCTGCTCAGGGTTTGGTTTGTAGTTACATAACATCATGGGACAAGTTCAAAACTTGGAGCCAACAACTAGTTTACATCCCATTGGTATATTGACTATAATCTTAAGCATTATTATCTGTCAACTTCAGTTTTTTGTCTGTAGAAAAAAAATGTAAAATGCAGAGTTATCATGAGAACCAAATAGTGAAAATGTCTTGTGTACTAATGACACTGGACCAACCATTTACAAGTGGTATCATTATTGTCTTTGTAGTAGAGGAGATGTTGTCTGGTGTTTGAGGATTCATTTTGTTTTTAATTTTTCTTGTTTTCATTATTCACTATCCTGTGCTTGGCATACAGTAAAAGACAAAAGTTTGTTGAATGGAAGAACGAATACAAAGATTTTGCTTTGACCAGCATGATAGGATTTTGACTAGGAATTGCTTAGCTAAGGAGAGGAAGGAAGAGCCCCTGTGGTTAAGTAAAGTCTGCTATGCATGGCTTTGGAAATATTTGGGCTTTGTGTCTTGGTAGATTGTCAAATGAGCCTTGCTGAAGCAAGCTTAGTGTCTCAGACCACAGCTTGTTCTGATCAAGAAAATGCACAGTCAAATATGGCAGCATGCATCCAACCTAGCCCTCTAGACTAGGATGGACGTAGGCTTAAGGGGCCACTTTCTAAATAGCAGGTAAGAGTGTGAAAAGTATGACACGTGCCTCTTCCAGGCAAACGAACGTACGTGCTCACACTTTCACCTTCCCAGCAAATCATGAGCTGGGAATTGCAGAGTGCTTTCTTCCTAGATTCAGTGCATCCAGACGTTCAGATATACCATACCCCTCACTTCCCTAAATTTTTCACCTCTGTGTCGTGTACACAGACATATGGACACGTCAACAACAACCCTGAAGGAAGCTGCAGCCACCTAGCATGTACGTTTTGCAGTTCCTTCGGCCTGCTTCCCATCCTGCCCATCCCCTACCCAAATCAGATTTGAATGCCCAAGCTTGTCACCTGGTATACAAAAATGCAGTCTAACACTGTGTTTATTAGCAAAGCCTTCCCCTTATGTTTAATTTATTGTTACAGTTTTTAAATGTACAAACAGTTATACCAGTTTTATACACAAAACCACAGGTACCGTTTTGTATCTGTCAAAATTCCAGCAGCCTGTGGCGAGAGACTGTTGAATAGATGTCCTGTGCTGCCACCTAGTGCTTTGCTTAAGACATGGCCTTGTTCTCGCCTCTGGAAACTGGGAAACAAAGGCACCTCGAGGCACACAAATCCTGGTATAGCCACTCAAAAGCATTATCAGCCAGACGCACTTATGATACTTGGACCATATTCCCTGCAACCACACAACCTAGCTTGTTTTCACACAATGGCAGCTTACATCCCTGCTCTTCACTGGCAACACTTCGGCCTTCTACCCTGGGGACACCTGGTTTAAATCCAAACTCACTGGGCAGGCAAACCGCTCTCAGTTCTGAGCCTCTTTCTCCAGCTCCCATCTGGCCAAGGTTTCCTTGGCAAGTGTCTCCTCCTGGAGGGACAGTTTGATCTGAATGTCTGGCCTATTACTTCAATGTGGGTGGAAGGTATAAAGGAGTCAGACAGCTTTAAAAAAAAAAATCATTATCTTTAAAATCGACTAAAACAGCAGCCATTTTCTTTGCAGCAGCCAAAAGTGAAGCTTCTGGATTTTCTTTCTCCTCAGCACACAGGGCTTGTGCCACAAGTTAGACCCAAGGCCTGCCTCTGCGCCTCGCCCCTGGTCTCTTCCTGACTCTCCAAAGAGCCATTCTTCTCCCCAATTAATAAATTAGCATGTTGCTGTTACACAAACAGTATTCTTAAAAGTACTATATTAGGCGCCGCTTAGTGGGTGGATAAAGGAAAAGAAAATAGCCTTTCAGTGTGTCTGTGGATTGCCACCGCCTGCCTCTTAGTCTACAGGCCCTCTCCTTCCCAGACTGTGAACTTCTTAGGCTCACTAACCCTATCTTCTCTTTCTCGACCTATATCCATGTCTATTCTTGTAGAATACACGCACTTCACTTAATCGCTTTCATAACCCCTCCTCCCAGCAAATCTCTCTTTTTCCATATTGTACCCCAATGCAATGAGCTCATCAAGCCCATATGCTATTGTCTAAATATGCAAATGAGAGCCAGCCCTTTTCCTAAGGCCCGGGAACTGTGTGCCACGGCTGGGCACAGCTTCTGAGCCTGATTTCTGACAGGAAAGTTACCCTGGGAGAGCTCCAAGCTTCTTCCAGCCTCAGCTGTGTCTTTCTCAAACAGCATTCTGGTAATCTCTCCACCTCTCCAGTCAGTCACCATTTAGCCTGTAAGGAGGTTCAGCCTCTACTCTCTGGCAAATCCCCTTTCCCTTCCGGAATTCACTGCCATATCATGGCTCCATGACTGAATCTCTCTCTATTTGTTTATTCTATTTGTCAAACACCCCATTGTTTTCCACCTTTTTGTGGGTTTTTTTTTTGTACGTGAACTTCATCTAAATTTGAATTTTGTCCATCCATATGTTTAACTGTATAAATCCGTTCACCCACCCCTCCTTGGGACTAATACAGGCTTTGTGATGGTGGTGACGGCAACAGAGACGGGGTGAGTGGTTCATATGCTGCCCCTTCTTCAAAAGCCTACCCTCAGTCATCTATTTCTACTGGGGTTTTTCTAACCACTTTCCAGGTTCATACCACATTCATCTTCTCAGCAAGACAGTTGGTGGTGGTACCCATATTCGTGATTCTCATCCCCTGAACGGTACCTTGCTCAGTCTGTCCACTGCTATCAGAAGCAACAGCAGCCTGAAATTTCAATGATGCGCAGCTACTTAAACTCGCTGGGTTCATATTTATTTAACCCCCCAATCTTTTTCTGCATCAGTGAAAAAGAACTGCTTACATCCATTTAAGTCCTTATTGCCTTACACAGGGATTACAAAGTTCTGTCCATGGCAGAACCTTTGGCTTCTAATTCAACTTTTATACCCATTCATTTCAGAACGAAACTGGGCTAGTCTTTCAGCCACTTTGCTCTCATGTAATCACCTGTAAAAAGCCACAAACACATCTAGACTCTCACTATTTGTATCATTTCTATGTGAGTGTGTGGTTATAGTTTCTACACTAGACACTACTCCAACTCCATCCATTCCCTCCTACTTGTTCTCTGAACACACCCCACATTGTAGTCAAGTCCATCTTCCTGGCATTCCCTGTACAGGAATATTTTGCACACAGCATTTCTTGCCCCCCAAATTCTCATTCACACTATCTAAAAACTAAGTCTTACTAACATCTCAAACTGCACATACAGGGAGCGAAGACAAGACTCAGCTGATAAAGTGTTTTCTAGGAAAGCACGAGGACCTGAGTTCAGATCCCTACACTCACAAAAAAGGCCAGGCACTATGGCATCCACCTGTAATTCCAGAGACAGGGAGATGGAAACAGGAGAATGCGGCCATATAATCTAGCCAATGGGTGAGATCTAGATTCAGTCTAGCCAATGGGAGAGCTCCAGGTTCAGTCTAGCCAATGGGTGAGCTCCAGGTTCAGTGATGAGCCTTAAGGTGGAGAAGCTATTGAGGAAAATACCTCATGTCAAACTCTGGCCTTCACATGCGCGCACACACACACACACACACACACACACACACACACACACACACACAAGAAACTTACATATCTGATAACAAATGTAAGATGGATCACATCTGAGCCTGCCGTCCCTCTCTTGAGATCTTCCTTTCTCCTCTCATTTTCCTGGCAACATGCCCTAGGTGACCTATGAAGATGATGTAAGAGAGTAGTTCAAGAAGACCTTTTGAACACTGTGATTTGATGCATCCATTTACACGATCATTTCAACGGTATTTACTTTACACCAAACTGGTAGTTTTGATGTATAAAATCACTTTTTCTTTGTTAAACCATTACCAATTAACACAGAATCAATATCTCTGAGTGTCCTCTTAGCTCTCATTATGATGCATATTTTAAGCTCTCAATGTCCATTGGCAACCAAGAGGCTAAAATATTGAGAATAAAGTCAAAGTCATGTTTTTATCTTTCAATTTCCTGGCACTAAATGACTATGCCAAAGCGGCCAGGTCTAAATGTCATAACACAGCTGCCACTTTGAGGTGAGATGCTAAGTGTGACACAAAAGTTCTCAGTGGATTTCTGCCGGCACAACGCCTGGTATAGATTTATCTGTCTTAAGCTGTTAGAGATAACACCCAAGAGGAATCATGGTCAGTAGATGGTATTCTCAACATAGACATCTTTAGATGTTGATACATAAGTAACTGGTCCGTCTATCAAGATCTGTTGTCCACACACATAATAAAGCTAATGGATATTTAGCCCAATAATATCTGGAGTTGCCTAATCCTCCTATATCTAACATCAGCCAAAATTCAGTCCGAGTATCTCTGTCCTCCAAATTTGGAAGCAATTAGAAAGAACACGGCTGAGAGGGCTTTAATGGGGTGACCCTTAGTTTTATCAACACTCTTTTACGTATTCCATCTAAGGAGAGTTCTTAGCATCCAGCTTGCTTATTTTTCATGATGTAGTATTCTATCACATCTACATCTTATGTGGTAGTCTGAGTCCCATTCTTGCTCAGTATTAATTAGTGAAAGCTATTTGGCCCTCATATTCAAAAGCAGCAGTCAAAATTTGAAAAGATAGCTCACACACAGAAAAATGGGGGGAAAATACAGGTGATTAGAGAGAATTCTGTATGTCAACAGGCCCACTCTTCCTTGTTCATTGTTAACATGATGCCCGGCTTCCCACATCACCCCTCACTAGGACACCAGCTCTAAGAGCCAGGGCCACGCTTTATCAGTGTTACCTTAGCACATGGTATGTGCCTGGCCATAGAGGTCTGGTAAAAGATTATTGAACAGATAATGATTTTCCACTAGGGAAATTAGCTCTTAGAACTACATGCAATCCAAAAAGGGAACGATTTGGTCCATTCCAAAACAGCTTTGTGATTTGCTATGTTTTTCTCTGGCCTTTTACTGCTCAGAATCCATGCCAGGGAAGAAATGCTAAAGCTCCCATTTTTTAAATATGTAGATCCCTGACATTTGGTTGCTTCATGAATTTTGCATTGCATAATGACAAGTGTTTAATTTTATAAACTGCTCCTGTAATAGATCATTTTCAAGGAGAGGCCTAATCTGGAAATGCAGTGCAAAGAGCTGTTGCTGAATTAGACAAATGTCTTCCCTGAGCCAGCGATCCTTTCCGTAGTAAATGTTTTCAAGCATTGACGGATTGGAAGCCATGGAAATATTCTCAACACCCAGCTGGCGAACTGCGTCAGAAATGAGATGTCCCATGGATGCTTGGTCTTCCAAGCTAGTGTATAACAACCCTCAGAAAATCTCCAAGTGAGATAAACACAAACAATTGATTTGTTTCGGGAGGTCCAAGTGACCATACTTGATCTGATTGCTAATTCATTTTTATCACCACAAAAACTAAAAGCAGAGAGAGAAGAAACATTATTTCTGGGCTCTATAAGGGGGTTGGTGCTTTTATGTAAACTTCAAGCAAACAAACCTTGACCTCAGACCATATGTAACTCCTTAGACAAGTTCATGCTCAGCTGACCCTCTTTGTCCCTTGGTTCCTTTACACAAAGGATATCTCTGAGTTTTACCTATTTCTGATTCAGAAAAAAAATGGGATTAATCTTCAAAATATGATGTCTGAAATATACACAGATGTAAGAAATAGAATTGGCTTCATAAAATATATGCAAAAATTGTTCTTTACAAATGTTACAATCAAGATTATCCTTATTGTAAATATATGTATAAGTTCAATAGAAGCAATGAAAATAAAATATGGTGTGTCCACAGTTTAAAATGTAGATTCATAAGAAACATATATTTACTATGGCTTCTAACCAAATGAGTTCTTAGTTGCCCACAACTACTGTTTAGGAAATCAGTCAGTCAAGAAGGAAACATGTAGCAAACAGAACTGTGGACAAGACTCAGGGGAGCTGGGGCTAGAGAGTTGGCTCAACAATTAACTTGCTGCTCTTGCAGAGGACCCTGTCTAGGTTCCCAGCACCCATGCAGGGTGACTCACAACTGCTTGTAATTTCAGCTCCGGGGATTCAAT
>CABHPP010102368.1:0-17238 GCA_902168425.1 Peromyscus attwateri
ATATATATATATATATCACATATATTAATTCTATGTGTACACACATGCACACATAACACACACACATACACACACACATATATGGGGAAATACTTAATTATAATCTCAAAAATTAAAAAATTTTAAAATAAATAAACTTAAAATATATATACATATATACATTGTATATAATTTTAGGTAAATATAAAATAATTTGATTCCTTGAGGCTCGATCAAACAACCTTGATATTATTGATCCTTCCTCCCACTTTCTATATTGACCTTCATCACCCCTCAACAACTAGAATGCCTCCCTGTTTTTTTCCATTTCCCCCTTCATATTCCCTCTACCCTGCTATTTCCTTCTCAAACCCCACCCCCTCATGATCCTTTATAGTTTCCTGATTTCTAGAGTTACTCCATGTTTTATATTCACATCTACAGATTTTGAGCTAGAAACGACAAGAGAATAGTGAGTGAACATTCAGTGTTTTACTTTCGAAGTCTGAGTTACTTCATGCATTTTAATTTTTTTTCAAGTTCTATCCTGCAAATTTCATGGATTCTTTTTCCTTTACAGCTGATTAGTATTCCATTGTGTATACATACCATATTTTCACCATCCGTCTATTGAAAGTTGTTTCCATTTCCTGGCTACTTTGAATAGGGCTGCAGTGAACATTGCTGAGTATCTGTAAAGCAGGATAATGAGTCTTTTGAAAATATACTAAGAACTGGTATAGGTGAATGACATGGTAGATTTGTTCTTATCTTTTGGGAACTCTCCTTATCAATTTGCAGAGTGGCTGCCACATTTGCTTCCACACTGACAAATAACGAAGCTTCTTCTTTTCCAACATTCTTACCATCATTTGTTGTCAGTTGTTTTATTGACCTTAATTATTCTGACAGAGGTAAAATGAAACCTCAACATTGTTTTAACTTTATTTCTCTAATTATTAAGAATGATGAACACTTTTTGAAATTTGTTTTTATTTCTTCTTTTAATAATTTTTTTATGTTCCCTGTCTTGACTATTTTTTGAGTTCTTTGTATATTATAGATATTAATCTATTGTAGATGTATAAATGACAAATATTCTCTTTACTCCATGGATTTCTTAACTCAATTGGCTATTTTCTGAGCTGTACAAAAGCTTTTTAATTTTGTGGGGTTTCACTTGTTAATTGTGGGCTTTATTTCCAGGGAAAGTGGAATTCTACTCAGAAGAGAACTTACTACCACACTTTGCTAGATGAACATAACTGCCAACTACATTCTAAAAATGTATCCTTATACACACAGATAAGTATAGGCCTTACCCATCATTTCAAAACTCTTTGAAGCAAATAGGGACTATTACAGAAAATAATGACTGGACACAATGTAGAGATCAAAAGACTGGGATTCCAGCCATAGCAGATACATCTTCAACATAACTCCTACAACTAAGGGTCAGGGTATACCACAAAAGAGAGGACAGAAATATTGTAAAAGCCAACAGACCAAGAAGTCTGCCTTGAAACTATATCTCTTAAAAATGGTTACCTAAACAAGATCTGAACAAGGGCAATATCAGTAGACATGCTAACTTGGAAAGGGAAAAATCTCATGGAATCTTATCTCTAGAAAAAGAACTATAGGTAACTAAGGAATTCAGAGAGAAGGAGAATTAACCTTTTATAGGGATGAGCTCCCTAATTGCTTATCCAATACGAAGTAGTCATCCCTGAAATAATGTACATAAAAACAACTACAGGTTCAGCAGGTTGTGTGTATATATTTGTGCATATATAATATTATATACTATAGGATAGATAGATGAAAGAAAGAAAGAAAGAAAGAAAGAAAGAAAGAAAGAAAGAAAGAAAGAAAGAAAGAAAGAAGGGAAGGAAGGAAGGAAGGAAGGAAGGAAGGAAGGAAGGAAGGAAGGAAGGAAAAAGGAGTAAAGAGCAGCTATTAATTTAAGAGGGAGATGGGGAAATGGGAGATGCTAGAAAGAAGAAGGAGAAGAGAGGAAATGATGTAACACTATTTTAATTTTAAATATACTAAATAATAGAATGCAGAAGCAATAACAATAAATGCTAGCAAGGGTATGGGGAAACTGAAACAGTGATGGTGAGGATGTATTAGTAAATTTGTTCAGCCACCATATAAATAAATGTGGAGGTACCTCATAAAAAAAATCTAGCTAGACCACTCCTGTGTACTTGTCCTAAGGTCTCTAAGACTATGTACTACAGAGACACACTTACATCACTGCTTGTTGAAACACTATTCACAATAGCTAAGTTATGGAACCAGCCTGGGTGTTCATCAACAGAAGCATAAAGAAAACATAGAATCATAAACAGTGGAATTTATTCAACAATAAATAGGAATGAAATTGTGTCATTTGTAGAAAAGAGGATGCCACTCAGGATTATTATAGTAAGCAAATAATGTTAGAACAACAAACATTACATTTTCTTTCATTTGTGGATCATAGATTTTGTATATAGTAAGTCATGTAATTATATAGGACATGAGAAGAAAATCAAAACTTTCTATGGGATGAAGAGGTATAATGGGGGTGGGGGTGATAGAAAGAAGACAGAAAGTACCATGTGGGGTACAAGGTCAAAGTACATTCATACTTGTGTGAAAACATTTTTGTGAAACTGATTATATATGCCAGTAAAATAAATATAAAAAGAATTACTTGCTGTTAATCCCAACTGTGGGAATAAGACCACTACCACAATTTAAGCCAAATTTGAAGCAAGCTTGATTTTATTCAGGTGCAACCAAGAGCTGGCCAGCAACTGCCTCCTCAGTTGCACTAAAGACAGCAGCCCTGGATCCCTTTCTTGGGCTCCTTTTAAGGAGTAAAGTCACTAGTAGTTTTATAGAAGAGAGACAATGGAGTAATAAGGAAATATTAAAAAAAAATCTCAAAAAATCATATGGTCACTTTGTGATTAGGGAAGGTTCAGGGAGAATCAGGAAGAGTAAGGGTATTCTCAAAAATAAGTCAAGGTCATGGGTTAAGAAAGGCCTGGTTCTAGGAAACAGAGAGAAAGTCAGTAAATAGTAACTTATTTTTAACAATACGGCATAATGGCTCCTGCCTTCAAAATGGAATCAGGCAGATTCCTTATTCTTCCCTTGACTTATGTTTCCCTGTCAAATCATTGATAGGGTAATATCTTAGTAAAATGTCTGAGCAGCGATGATTCTGGAATTGTTTATCAGATGGGTAATCAAGTTAGTGATACATTGGAGGACACAGGGCCTGATAATGATAACTAGTAGAAATAATATTAGAGGGCCAGTAAGTGGGGGAGAACCATCTTAGCCAAATTGGCCACTCTAAATTTGTTGAGAGATTTTTGTCTATTTCTTTATGTAGGTCATCAATTTAGTTGTCAATAGTATGAGAAAAATCAGAGATATTAACACAGCACAAACCAGTAAGTTGCTGACAACCAAGACTATGTTTAACAGGTAATCAATAGTAGCTCTATTTTGAAGAACAGTTGTTTTCAGTTCTTCAGATTCTTGATTAATTTCTGCTAATATTTTTGATGTAATAGTAGTTTTTGAAATTAGACAGGCTATTTAAGACCTCTCTTTGTAATCCAACAAGTCCTGGGACAGGTAAGAGAAAGGCTGTAGTAGCAGCAACTATAGTGGGATCTAAAAAACGTGAGGAATCATTGAGATTTTCAAGAACTCTTTTAATTCTATGAACAGAGTGTAAAGATTTGCTGAGTAAAATAGGTATAACACATCCTATTCACATAAATCCTTATATCCTGCTGGGAGTGCAAAATAAGTATTATTTTCACACAAAAAAGTCAATCCTAAGGGCAATTGGTTACCAAAGGGGTGAGTGTGTTAAGAAATAGAATTACAATAAGGGACATTTGTGTAATCCAAACATAGATAGTGGAGGAATAATACATTATCAATGGGAATATCAGCCACAACTTTTAAGACATTAGTGGGGGCATGTAGTGGGTAGCCATTCCAGCTTTGATCTGGAAGTTCCAATCTCCATTGAGGCTTTGGTAACTGTCACGCCTATAAGGCAGGGCCAAGAGCGGACCCTGAAGACCTGAGATCCAGATGTGCCACCTCTTTTGGTTCCTAGACCCTGGATGCTAGAGGTAGACCAAGGAGAGTTCTCCAGAGAACACCGCCAGACTGTGTTACGTCTTTCCCAGACCCTGCAACCTACCTATCCCGTCATTTGTAAGTTACACCACTAAATAAACCTCCCTTTTAACTACATGGAGTGGCCTTAATAATTTCACCAATAGGGGCATGTTCCATTTTGTTCCCAATTATACTTGTACAATTTTCATAATAAACCCCTATTTCATACAAGATTCTTTTTAAGAACCTGGAATAGAGGCATCTTTTCTGATACAGAAGGCATTTTCTTGTTGGCTTTTTAGTGCTAGATGGATCCAGAGATTATATTTCACATTATTATAGACAGGGTTACTATAGGTATGTTAAATTCAGTTGAAGTTATTAGTTATAGACAGGGTTACTATAGATATGGTATATTCAGTTGATGTGATTAATGAGTCTTCCCTTCTCCTTCTTATTTTAGCACATCTGTAAAGAATATTTGATTTTATGCTGAAGTCTATGTTATAACCTTGGAACTAGTCAGTTAGATTAGTCTATCCCAAGTAGCCTACATGCATCTTGCTAAAGATTATTTGTTCCCCTTCTTTTGTCCAAACTATGGTCCCTTGTGGATAAAGGCAATCTTTTGCATAGCAAGACAATATCAGGGTGTTTCCTATGATAGGGGAGCCTTTTATTTCCCCTGTCAAGGTTGATTTGCATTCTGTTTGCATAGACTGAAAACAAAACAAAAAAATTGTTAGCCATAAGACATGTTGCAAATTTCAACAGCAAGAACACAAAGTTATGCTAGACAGTCAACCCTTAGGAAGTTTGATTTTCAATGGTCATTTTCCAGTCACTTTCCATCTCTGGGGGTTAGGCTTTTCTTTTGTTGGTTCCTTCCTCAGGTGGCTTCCTGAGGTGTGAGTGATGAACCCAGGCAGAAATACCAGTGACTTTAACACAAATAGGAATCTATAGAATCACCATGTAAGGTCCTTTCCATCTAGGTTCAAGCTGGTCAGTTGTGAAGAGGCAGACTAATCTCTGGGCTGGAACGGCTGATCAGGTAGACAGTACCCAACAGGTTGAGCAGCCTGAACCTGAGGGATAATCTTATCAAAAGTTAATTGTAACCCTTTTAAGAACTCAGAGATTGGAGTGGGACAATTTTACAATAGACCTGCATGTACCAGAAGGATCATGGGAGGTGGTTGCCCATAGACTAGGAATAAACTTTTCTTGATAGGGGATACATCAGACTCTGAGAAGGGCATATGGCAAGAGGTCAACCAAGTTACCACCAGTTTCAAGAGTATATTTAGTTAAAATTTCCTTCAAAGTTCTATTCATTCTCTCTGTTTCCTGAGCTCTAAGGATGATACATACAATGAAGTTTCCAGTTTATGTAAAGAGCCTTAGAAAACAATTGAGATAACTTGGCCATGAAAACCAGGCCTTTTTCAGACCCCAGAGATATGGGGAGGCCAAATCTGGGAATAAATTGCATTATTGACTTCTTAGCTACCACTTGGGCCATTTCCATTTGGGATGGAATGGCCTCTACTCAGTCTGTGATTGTACTGACAAAGAACAAAAGATATTTGTAGCCATACAGTCCTGGCTTGACTTCAGTGAAGTCCATTTCCCAAAATTCACTGGGTGCTGTACCTTGATTCTCTTGGCCAGGGGGAAGTATGTTCTTTCTTTGCACTTACCTGGGCATAGGTTAGGCAGTGGTCTAAAATACTGTGAAGTTTTTCTTGGTGTCCAGGTAGCCAAACATAAGGGGACATGAGTTCTGAGATCTTCCTAGGTGACAAGTGGATGGCATGACGCAAGGCAATTTTGGCCCAGTACCTTTGGTATGCAGATTCTTCCATCAGGCAAGACCCACAATCCATTGTTGTTCTCCTAAGCCCCCAAGTCAGAACATTGTCATCAAGACAGAGACAGGGCTCAAGGGCAGCAGATAGTTCCAGGACAGTCTAGAGTTTGGGTCCCCCCAAAACAGCCTCTTTGGCAACTTGATCTACATGGTTGTTACTGTGTTTGGGGGCTTTTGTCTTTTTGGTGTCCTAGCCAGTGAATAATGGCCCATTCACTTGTCAGCCAGATGACCTATAGCAACTAGGCAATTTTGTATTTATTTTTAATAGACTTTCCCTCTGAGGTGAATAAACTCCTATGTTTATATATCTGTCCATGAACAAGAGCCATGGCAAAACATATCAGCTGTTTGTGTAGATATTCACATTTTTTCCTTCAGCCTATCTTAATCTTAAAGCTTATGTCAGAGCAGTTATTTCTGCTCTCTGGGCAGATATGCCCCTGGGCAAGGCTTGTGCCCAAATGACTTCCTTCTGACCTGTGGCCACTACTGCCCCCACATACCTGGTTACTTCTGGAATGAAGCTGCTGCCATCCATATAGAGATCTGCATCTCTGGTAGTGAGATGAATGTCTGTCAGGTCAGGTTGCATACCTTGGGTGATGTCCAGAATCTCCAGGCAGTCATGGATGTATTCTTCAGGGTTGAAATCCAAGGATTTGTCAGTCTGTCCCTATCTAAAAGAAGAGCTTGGTACTGGCTTAGATGGGCTTTAGACATGTACTAGTTGGTGGCATCTCTCAACAGGGCTTCTACAGCATGTGGAGCTGTTACAGTTAGAATCCATCCCAACATGAGCTTACCAGCTTCTGTTACAAGAATTACAGTGGCTGGGATGCCTCTTAAACAAGAGGGCTATCCAGAGGCTAGAATCCAGTCTCTTTGAGATATAAGCTAATGACCTTTTCCAGGGACCCAGGGTCTGAGTTAGGACTCATTTGGCACTGTCCTTTCTTTCATGGACATAAAGATACAAGGACTTGGAGATATCAGGGAAACTTAATATAGGGGCCTGTACCAGGGCCTCTTTTAAGTTCTTAAAGGCCTGTTCATGTTCCTCAGGCCAGTTCAAAGGGATGTTACTCCTGGCCACAGCAACACAAAAGGATGGCAAGAATCCAGCTGAACAGAAATGATAGTTCAAAGGAGTGTGGTGTGGTAGGGCTGAGATCCTGGCACTCAGGAAACAGAGACAAGAGGATTGTGAAATTGTGTCCAGCCTGGGAGACAGAATGACCCTTTCTCAAGCACACACATAGACACACACACACACACACACACACACACACACACACACACACACACACACAAACAACCACAAAAACAAATAGCTATGTTTTAAAGAATATTTGGTCATTACTTACATTCCTATATTATGTGATCAATTAACCCAAGGCCTGGCTCTTGACCTAAAAGAAATAGGAACATCTGTCAGATTAGAGAGACAATACTCCATGTGGTTGTGACCCGGAAAAACTAGTCTTTAGAGTACCTAGTCCCCCTGCTTCCACTCTCTAGGACTGGGTTATGGCTTTTGCTACCATGCTCATCATCTCATGATACTCCTTAATTTCTCTTCCTAGTCCCTCTAGTTCCCTCTGACTGCTTGAGAGCACGTTATTTCATGTCTATTAGTTGTGAACATGCCAAAATTCCTGCTAACCTCATGCTAGAGTTTACCAAATAGATCTTCAATTCAAACTAACAGCTTTAGACACATCTGTTGTTTAGTGATATGTCTGTGCTTAAAAATTAAAAATATCCTTTTGGAATGACCTGCAGAGTACTTCAAGCTTAGTGAAAAAAGCCATCCCTGAAATATTTACCTGAAGAGGAATCTACAATCCAGTCCATCACTCAGCTTGCTCACCAGACTTTGTTTCAAACCATATCTGAAAATTTCCGGAAGCAAAACCTACCTTGGAACATAACAATCTGCTATATGGTTCTTACCCCTAAAAGGACAGGCTGTCTAGTGGTTCCAAGTTTATGTAGCTATCCATGATATATGGAGAACAAGGTTGGAGTAATAGAGTCTGCTTTCCATCAAGAAAGAGAAATAAGCAAAGCATTCTGGATACTAGAGGAAGTCTATGCTGGCATGGATAACAGGCTAGTAAAATCTGAATTTCACCATTCATGGAACTACATCTGTGTTTCCACCAGGGCTGGGGGTGTTGAGTTCATCTTTACAATGATTAAACTTTGGGGTATCTTACTGAGATAGGTGTTCTCTATTAGGGTTAATGATGAACCTAATTTTCCATGGAGAGACTAACCCTAAAGTTGGTTAAAAAAAAATAAACACTCTGAAAAACCAAACCAAAACAAACAAACAAAAAAGGCTTTGAACATGTTAAGTGAAGACTTGAGGCCATTCTTTCCAGTAACCAGACCCCTTTCACCTCAACTACCCATGGAAATAAGCAGGATTGTTTGGGTTATTTTGAAAGGTGCACTCAGTGTTAGTTATTATTGGCTATGCAAGCAAAAAGTTGCAGAAATTTGAGGAAATTTCTCTGTCAACTCGCAGTGAAATTGAACTAAAATCATTTGCTGTTTTCAACCTGCCTGTTGACACAGGCTGCAGATGGAGAATCCTCACTCCAAGGTGCAGCCTTCATGGTCTTCTCAGAGATTTTCTTTTCTAGCCACATCTTCCCTGCTATAGGACTTAACATTTGCTCTCCCTTGGCACAAACCACCACCTACCCTGAGTTCTCTTCCACTCATGACTAGAGGTGTCTCAGTCTCTTTTTTTTTGTTTATATATTCTGTCAATAAATGAATTCAGTAAATGCTGAATATACACAATATTTGAAAAGTTTCCAGCAGCGCACAGGCTCTCAAGTTATATTTCACTGTAGCACTTCTCTCTATTCCTTTCAGAAAGATGTGTTTAAGATGAATAATATATAACATCACTCTCATTTCTCTTACTCCCTAACCTATTGCATTCTGGCTTGATTCCTCATTTTATCTCTTGCCATCAAAACTGGCCAAGCATTTTGCTTCAATCCAAGTTGTTATTTTGTTTTTTATGTGTTGGTTTTTCTTTGGATCTCCCTAGGCCTCTGAAGCAATTACCATTATTGGCCATTCTGACATTTTGGAATCTCCATTTGATTCCCATGAAACCCTCCCTACTCTAAACTTGTCAGTTACTCATTCCTAATGTTCTTTCTGGTTGTCTTTCCTGTGCTGCTAATTTCATCTCTTATAAATTAGATATATCAGCACTCATTTCCAGTCTAATTTCATTCTATTTACATATATTTTTTCATGTATACATTTAAAAGCCCTAAATATTGGGCTCTGATTAGCATTCAGTTCCAAAGCTGTGCTCTTCCAAATGTCCTCTCGTTATTCATTTGGCTTATATTAGCATTAAATTACAACATGACACAAAGATGATTTCCCACTAATTTCTTCCCTATTCCTACTCACCTCCTGTCAATTGCCACCATTTCCTTCTCAGAAATGACATCACAAACCACGTCAGAATTATGAATGTCTCCTGCTGAACCATGCCTGTGTCCCTAGGCCCTGTTCTACTTTCTTTTCATATTATTACAGTATACTTTATATTTTTATTTATTTTGAACTTTTTCTGTCCTAGATTAATTTTCACTTCTGTGATAAAGTACACTGATGAAAAATAACTTCATAAAGGGTCTGTTTCAGCTCACAGTTCCAGGTTATAGTCCATCATTGTTGGGAAATGAAGGTGGCAGGAGCTTCAAACAGCTAGGCAACTGACAGTCAAAGCAAGAGTAGAAAGAAATGCATAGATACATGTTTGCCAGCGCTCTGCTCACACTCTACACTTACTCAGTCCAGGATGCCTTGCCTAGAGAATGGTGTTCCCAACAGTGAGCTAAGTCCTCCCTAATCAATTCATACAATCAAGACAACCCCACAGACCAATCTGATTTAGATAATCCCTCATTGAGACACTCTTTCCAGGTGATTCTACACAGTGTCAAGCTGACTACTAAAAATATGAGACCCAAACAGGAAAAATACACCTTGCAAGCTAAGAGTTCCCTTTGAAGTTAAGAATAAGTTCCTGTTTGTTCTATGTTTATTTGACCCATCTGCAGCAGATGTGCTTGATCACGTGTAGGCAGGAGGTACATGACCAGGAATCATGTCATGATATATGCTTGACTCTGATTGGACCTCATGAAAAATATGGGTGGTCCAGTGGTTTTGCCTTTTTAAGCTCCTGCAAAATATGACTTGTGGCCACCTCCTGGGAACCCCAGAATGGTGTTGGACAGAACCCATCCTCCTGGCCAGTATTCAGTTAAAGGTTGCTTCAAATTTGGCTCAAATTGTGGTATTGGTCTGATTCTTAACTGGTGGGATTAACAACCCCACATATGCACACATACGTGGGTGTATGTATATAATTAGCTTATAAATAAATCAACAGATGATAGATTAAGAAAATAATGTGGTATACAAACATGCAATGGAAATTTAAATAGCCACATAGGAAATGATATCATGACAGTTACAGGAAAATTTGTGAAACAGGAAATTATTATGTTAAGTAAAATAGGCCATACTGGAAGAGTCTGCAGAATCAATGCTGAGTCCTACCTTATACACCTTATACACACGTCCACTGTTATACCAACACCTGGTGTTCTTACCATACCTTCTCAGCCTTCCTCATTACACATGCTATGTAGATGAAGAATCTGCATCTTATCTGACATGGTGCCTATCTCATAAGTCAGAAATAGAGGCTAAATGGAATTGCATTAAATATTCTAAACACTCAGAAATCACTTTAGTCAATTCAATTTGAGGTATGAGAGTTTTAATTTCATCAGCATTCATCACTCTTAAACAAAGAAAACTTCAAGGGCAGATCACATTTTAAAGATGTTTCTGACAGCAGATTAATTTTATATATCCCTGAAAGTCATGTTCTCCTTCCAAAAGATTTATCACTTTCTATTAAAAGAAAGTCATAAATTTTTGTACTATTATTTTATTTTTGTATTAAAAAGGCATAAATTAAAATCTAACCAAACTTTAAGTTGAGAAGTGTTGAACAGTTTGAAAATGGTATACAAAATGATAACAGCCTCCAAATCCAACATAGTAAGAGATTTTTGCATGTGTCAACTTCTGATGCCTTATCATTTAAATTGACTTTTATCTAGAAGATTGAAATCATTACAAAATAAGGAAAAAACAGTTTAAAAGTCCTTGAAAAACTATTTGACATTTTTCAGACTAGTAGTATTTATACACACATTCAAGTTAATTGAATATTTTCTTTGAATTTACAATCAGTAGCAAAGAGTAACAAAAAGTGATACAAATAATGAGGCTTCACTTAAAGGCAGTAACAGATCTCCAGGGCATTCTTAAAGGAGCTTAACAGATCTCCTGCCTGGTATGCAAGGAATCAAAAGATTTCATCCTATCTTAAAAGGAAATAAAAAGCTCAAACCACCAAAACTCCAACAAAATGACTTACAGTCATCACAGAAGTTGAGTCACAGCGTAATCCATGTCCCCACAGCAGTGGAAACGGATGAATTCAGAGAAGCAAAACTGACTAGGCCAGAGACACATGAACAGAAAACACTGTGTGAAACATTGCCTGAATGATAAATTCATTGGCTTAGTGTGGACAATCGTAGAAGATTAAGAACTCAGTGGAACTGAGTCACTGGGGCCCTCTACCCTTCTGCAAGTTTGACTTGTAGCTTAATTGGGTTCTTGGTTTGAACATGTCCCTTGTTTGTTAATTTCCAGCACAAGAATTGAGGGACATTTATGTCAGGATTAGACTCTAGTCACCCCAGTAATGGATGACTAGTAAAAGGAGTCTTCCTCCACCTCTCTTTACACCCATTTGTTGAACTTTCCCCTTCTGCGATGAGATGACAAAGCACAATCTCCCACACAAGATGTACCTACTCCAGAAGTCTAAGTGAGAGGATTCCTTCTTGTACATACTACACAGTTTGTAGGAGCTTTTTTAGAACTAATAGAAAATGGAGTTAGACACACAGTGAAGATCACAGGGTAATTCCTCTTGTTTAGGTCAGAAAGAGTAGAAAAGCAAAGATTTGGAGATACACCAGACCAGACTATTTCTTCCAAGAGCCTGCCTTAGGAGAAATGTTTTACCACAGCCTGAACTACTAGGGCTTAAGAAGAGCTTAACCTATCTTCAAGGGAAAGCAAAGCCCAACTGCAGCTTTACTTTGCTTTTCATATGGGAAAAGGGTCATAGAGGAGGCAACAGCCCCCTAGCTCTCATGAACACATGAGACAAGGTTCCTGAGATACACCTCAGAAGGGCCCAGAGATGACATACAGGCTCACCCAAGGAGCACCTACTCACAGAACTTCAGAGTGTGTTCTGTCATTCAATACCTTAACACCACCTTTAGAGGGCCTGTCAATTAAGTTACTTTCAACCATGTCATACACATTTTTCAATTAAAAATAATCACAAGGCATTCTAAGAGGTAAAATGCTCAATGAGAGGAGGCTGAATATATATTAGAATAGAACCAGAAATTGTGACAGAATGATGGTTTTATAAAAGCAGAACTTCTTAAACCATGAAGAATATGTTAATGGCATTAAATGGGTAGACAGCATGGCAGAGAGTAGACAAAGGCAGAAAATAAATGGAAATTCTAAAAAAAATTACAAAGAAATGCTGTGCAAAAAATACACTTGAACGTATGAGAGTCTGATGTGCATGTAGAAAACCAGACACAACTGAGAAAAGAATCTGTGAGCTCAAGAGCAGGTAATAAAAGCTTTCCAAAAAAAATAATGACAAAAAAAAAAAGCTGAAAAAAAATTAGAAAACTGAAATCAAGACCATGGATAGTAATAAAAATATTATGTAGTTATATATTAACAGATGCACCACTAGTAAGGAAAGGGAAAATGTAGTATTTAAAACAATAATAACTAACAATAAGCATGAAACCTTAGATGTGGGAACTTAAGAATATGAAATGAAAAATGTCTCACTGCTCAAAGAATTAAAAATAAAAAATGATGCATCTTGGAAAGTCACATTTAAATGTAGGAAATAATAAAAAAATCTTGAAATATTCTAAAGGGAAAATATTTATCTGAACAGGACAAAACAGGAAATAATTTTGGAGGGAATTACTTGCATGGGTACCATATTTAAATAATTTCACCCCACCCTATACTTCTCCAAGCCTCCCATTTCCTCCCACTCCCTCTCCATTTCAAGACCCCTTCTTCTTTATTATGTTTTTATATACATGTACACATATACACATACAAATATATATAGAAACACATAGATTTATGGGTTTGTTTAGTGTTGCTCTTACGTGTATTTGTTTAGAGCTGACCAGTTTTCAGGTTAAGCAGTCAGGATGCTCATCTCTGGAGAACATTAATTTTCCCTCTTTGGGCATCCATTAATTTCCTATATCTCTTTATCTAGAGTGAGGCCTTATGAGATTTCCACATTCGTGTTGGCATATCACTGGTGGTGTATTTTATAGGTCTTGTTCAATCAAATAAGTGTGTGTGTGTGTGTGTGTGTGTGTGTGTGTGTGTATCAGTTTGTGTGTTTGTGTTGTATCTGTGAGAAGCAGAGAGACAGAGACAGACAGACAGACAGAAAGGCAGGCAGGTAGAGACAGAGACAGTGATAGACTAAAATTTCACCACTTGGGGTGATAATGCCCTACTGAAGAGCCACAGGTTATCTAACAAAAACCCCAGTATCAGCTATGGGTAGCTTCCCTTTGAGATTGTAATCAATGGAAACGAAAGAAACTCGCAAATTAATTTTGGTTATTACCATTGTCCTTGGTTGCCGCCCAGAACTTGAAAGTACTCTATTGTAAAAAAAACAAAAACAAAACAAACAAACAAACAAAAACCCACAAATGTTGCATACAGGACTTAGAGGAACTGGGCAGGAACAGACCTGGCAGTCTCCTCACTGTAGACTAGCTCTCACAGTGTCTGAAGATGATATGCAAACTGCCAACTGAGAAAAGCAATCATTAATTCTACTGATATATAAAGCCTATGAACCCTAACAATGACCAGCATTGAAAGATATCACCAAGGATACTGTAGGGTATTTTTACCTTGGGATAACAAACAATATCTAATTGGACTTGAGTACTGCTCAATAAGAGGGAATTTATGCCCCAAACTGTAAATCTAGCCAACTACCCGAAGGATGTGAGGCCATGGAGCTTAGAGAACAACCTACTGCTGCCACTTTCCTAAGCCAGTGTAATTTCTAACTGCATTCTAAACTACACAGGTAAGTGTAGTTTTCACCACTCATCAAAGAAGCCTCTTTTTGTGGCAGGCAGAGACCATTACAGAAATCCAAAACTAGTAAAAATACAGAGAGCAACAAACCCCAGGGCTGTATTAACACCAGTTGATACATTAATAACACAACCCCTACACTCAAGTCTTAGGGAGCATTATGAAAAAGGAGATAGAGAGACTGCAAGAGGCAGTGAACTAGGACAATTGCTATTAGATCAAGTCTTCTACATGTAGGAGTTGTGCCTATAAAATCTCATTCACACATTTATGAAAAAAATCATCTGTATCATTGTCAACTTTTGACAATTTGCAGTACATTCAGTGACCAACTTTGCCAACTTCAAAGGCTTACAATATTTTTCTGACAATAAAGTAGCTAACTTTTCTTTAATAAGGAAAGCAGCATTTCCCATCCTTTGCACATAAGCCTTATTTGTCCATTTCTTTTCAGTAGCCATCATTTCAGAAACCATAAGAACAACTTTTTACCCAACATCCAAAAAAACATTCCTACTTTTTAAAATGTAAATTTGTCACATAGGGAGTTATCACAATCTAAAAGAAAAAGCACAAAAAATAAAAGAAATAAGCCCAATCTCTAGGCCCTAAACCCCAGGGCATATCCTGTGCCCCTCCCACTCTTATCTTAGCCCCAGCAAGGCAGCTGGGCCCTGCCCTCAACTCTGGAGGAACTCCACTGCTCTGGTGCAGTCTCCAGCAATAGCAATACCTGGTCAGCAGGTGAGAGACCTGTGGGCAGGCATCACTGACACCCACTGGACTCTGTTCCTATAAGACCCACTCTGTTGCCCAACCCCACATACCCCATCACCCTCCCCATGGACAGCCCTCCCCCACAACATCAGCAGACCCTAAAAACACACAAGTACCACCCACATCAGTTAGAAGAACAGACTCAAGCACCATCTACACCAGTTGGAAGAACAGCAGCCCCTGTAGGAACAGGCATCACCTATATCAGTTGGAAGAACAGACAGAATAACAGGTGCAGGTAGAACCCACACCAGTTGGAAGAACAGAGTCCATAGGCACAGGCACAACCCATACCAGTTGAAAGAACAGCATCCACAGGCACAAGTAAAGCCCATACCAGCCAGAATAACTGGAGGATAAACTGGATTTAGTCACACAAACCCCAATAAACCTCAGCTGAGACAACACTACTAAACCTGACAACCAGCCACTCACCAGAACCCTTGGTCATTCAGGCCAAAAGGCAATAAAGGAAATAGAAAATAAAGGGAAAAAAGACCCACCTAACAAAGACACCAGAAGAATCATCACCTGTACCTATAATGATCCCAAACCCAGATGGGTAAATGCCAGTATAAAAATAAATTCAACAACATAAGGAGCAATATGGCACTATTAGAACCCAGTGGTCCTACAATAGCAAGACCTGATCTTCCCAACACAGATGAAGCAGAAGAAAATGTTATTGAAAATAACTTTATGAAAATGATAGAGGTCCTTAAAGAGGAAATGAAAAAATTCCCTTAAGGAAATTGAGGAAAAGACAAAAATTGGAAGAAATGAATAAATTCTTTAAGGAAAGTCAAGAAAGCCAGGAAAAAACCAAACAGGTGAAGGAAACAGTTCAAGACTTGAAAACTGAAATAGATGCAATAAAGAAAACACAAACTAAGGGAATTCTGGAAATGGAAAATCTGGGTAAGTGAACAGCAACTACAGATGTAAGCTTACCAAAAGAATACATGAGATGGAATAGAGAATCTCAGGTGTTGAAGATACAATAGAGGAAATAGATTCATTGGTTAAAGAAAATGTCAAATCCAAAAAATTATTAGCACAAAGCATTCAGGAAATCTGGGACATCACGAAAAGACCAAACCTAAGAATAATAAGAATAGAGATACAATAAGAAGAGTTCCAACTCAAAGACACAGAAAATATATCCAACAATATCATAGAAGAAAACTTTCCCAAATTAAAGAAGGACATGCCTATGAAGGTACAAGACGCTTACAGAAAAGCAAATAGACTGGAGAAAAAAAAGTCCCCTTGCCATATAATAATCAAAACACTAAACATACAGAATAAAGAAAGAATATTAAGAGATACAAAGGAAAAAGGCCAAGAATATATAAAGGCAGACCTATCAGAATTACACTGGACTTCTCAATGGAGACTCTAAAAGCCAAAAGGTCCTGGACAGATGTTTTGCAGACACTAAGAGACCACAGATGCCAGCCCAGACTACTATACCCAGCAAAACTTTCAATACCATAGATGGAAAAAAGAAGATATTCCGTGATGAAACAAGATTCAAACAATACGTTTCTACACTATGAATATGTATTACTCTCATTGCTTAATAAAAAGCTGACAGGCCAGTAGCTTGGCAGGAAGTTAGGTGGGAAAGTCAAACTGAGAATGCTGGGAAGGAGAAGGGTGGAGTCATGAGTCCCCAGCCAGGCAGAGAGGGAAAAGGAGATGAGAGTGCTGTGCTAATGAAGGTACTGGCACATGGCAGAGCATAAATAAGAAATATGAGTTAGTTAACTCAAAATATAAGAGCTAGTTAGTAATAAGCCTGAGCTATTGGCTGAGCATTTATAATTCATATTCAGCCTCTGAGTTGGTTATTTGGGACTAGGAGGTCTGGAAAGGAAATGTCTGTTTACATATGGCATTCCAATTTGTGACCGAAATTTCCACATAAAACCTGACAAAGCTTAAAGAAGGATTCTAGACTCACAAGAATGGAATCAAGCATAGCTTCTTGGTAGCTCCCTTTTCTCTGGTATGTTCTACTTGCTGGCAGTGAACAGAGGCATGGCTCCTTTAAGATCTGGCTTTCTGGCTCAGTGCTAGTGGCAAAAATGAGCAGATCTTTTAAGAGTTCTTCCTTTTTAATTAGACAAAAGGGG
>CABHPP010102370.1:11260-23895 GCA_902168425.1 Peromyscus attwateri
CACACACACACACACACACACACACTAAATAAACAAAACAAAAATCATCTCTAATATTGAGGGGGAATAAGACAATGGCCAATATAAAAATGAGTAAAAGGTTCAAGCAAATCAAAGACTTAATAAAACATCACTTAAGTACATGAGAAGGTGTTCAATCACACTCTTAGTAAAGGAAATGACCATTAAAACCACACCAACATGCCATGGGTATAGCTGTTAAAAGTAGCATAACTTAGTCTGTTAGAAAAGCTGTGGGGAAGCAGAACACTGATCCTCTGCTCACGTGAATGAAGATTAATTCAGCCCCAAAGTAGGGGAATTTCAGCATTCATAAATTACCCTATAATGCACCTCCATACTAAAGTATATATACATAGTATGATATGTCATAGATTATTTTATTAGCAAATTATTAGAAGTAGCTTAAGGAGAATAGACAGAGAATAGCTTAACAGTGTTCCACCCTACTGTGAAACTGGAGTGAGTGAGAGTTTTACAAATTGATAGTGAGTGAATTATGTGACAGGTTATTGAATTAAACAAGCTAAGTATAAAATAGTATGCATAACATTCTACTTTGTGTATAAAGAAAACATCACTGTGTCTTCTGAATTGTTCCAAAAGAAATTCAGTAAAGATAAATTATAAAGTAATGAGGCTGGTGCTTTCTGGATATGAATAGAGAAAATAAGAGAATGGAATGAACTAGAAACATTAAGCACACTGAGGTCTGACTTGACCTCTTTTGTACATTTCTGACTTCTTTGGATGAAGGGGAAAACTAAAGCAGAAAACAAACAAACAAAATGAACTGAAAATACTTTAAATGACTAACAAATGCACTGAATGAAAATACATAAACTAACTTCTGCTGTGGGATGTTCTGTATGGCAAATATGTTAATAAATAAAACACTGATTGGCCAGTAGCCAGACAGGAAGTATAGGTGGGACTAACAGAGAAGAGAATTAAGAGAACAGGAAGGGAAGGAGGAGACCACCTGGAGCCGCCGCCAGGACAAGGAAGATGTAAGGTACCAGTAAGCCACCACGTGGCAAAGTATAGATTAATAGAAATGGGCTGAATATAAGAGTAAGAGCTAGAAAATGATAGGCCTGAGCTAATGGCCAAGCAGTTTAAATAATATAAGAATCTGTATGTTTATTTTATAAGTGGGTTAAGGGACTGCTGGGGCTTGGTGGGACCCGGAGAGAAAACTCCAGCTACAAACTTCTGAATATATTATTCAGGATGGATGTCTTCAGACTAGAGGTAAAGAAGTAGACAGGAGATGGATTAAGGTTAGTGCCTTCTTTTTCACAGAGTTGTGAACAAAAAGTTCTGACACATTTCTGTGGATTGTGGGATTGAGCAAATAAGGGAATACATTATGGAAAATGGCAGTCTCAATTCTTAATGTTGGGAATTATAAATATCAGGAAGGGAAATCTAGGATGAAAGTATAACACTTAATGGGAATTAGAGAAATCGTGAGGTTTGTTGTATACATACACATAAATAAATAAAGCTAAAATCAACTCTGTATACTAAAGAATCTATAATTAGTAACACCACCATTGCAGTGAGCATGGATCTCTGGATCCCACACCCTCCAACTGAATCCGGACATCCAAGGGAAATTATGAATTCCAATGATGGAGCTTGGAAAATTCAAATTCTTTGATATAGTATGTAACTACTCAGAGAATTCTAAGGGTATGTTACAAGGAGCTTAAAGTAATAACAATATTGGACAAATCTGGTAATTACTATTCTGAATTGAACATTGAGATAATGACAATAAAAAACCACAGTCCACTGGATATGTTAGAAATGTATTAAAAGAAATCAAAACTCTCCCTAAGAACTACAAATCAGACAAGTGTAGATCAAATAATACACTGAGAAAAATCACCATGAACAGCTAACATAATTGATTTACACAAGCACCTATGTGTTGAAATCTCAAGTATAACCTAAAGTTGTCTCCCCAGAAGATACTTCGTAAACACAAAGAGAAAACAGAAACTTAACCATGGATAAACTTCACAGATGCTCAGATGATGACCAAGGTCCCATCATTAGTTGGCGAGACAGTCATCACATCATCCTTCCCAAAGCAAGGACTTGAAAATGATTCAATGTCATCGCTTTGCCCTGCACTAAAAGACACATCTGCATATCAGTGTGAACCCACACCAGAGAGACCCACGTTCAGGGGCAGACTACAGGACAATTGACCTGTAATCTTCCAAAGGATCCAGGTCAAGGAAAGAGAGACACTACTCCTGAATAAAGACAATGCCCTCCAAACACACAGGATGTCTCTTCAGACAACCAGGAAAGTACAATGATGTCTATAGATTCGGTAATATTGTATCAGAATTAACTACCTTTTAAATTTTATTTATACGTGTATATCAATTGAACATTATGGTAGATTTTCATAGGAAATTTTCATTCAAGTTTGTCATGTACTGTGTTTGCATCTTTGCACTTCTGCTCATGTCTCCCCAGTCATCTCATTCCCTAGTCCCCTTCTTTTCACTAATGGTCCTCTTTAGTTTTGCACAAACACACCTCGGAGGAGGAAGGGAAGATATGAAACATTTGTCTTTCTAAGTCTGGCTTAACCTTTTCTTTCTTTCTGACATTTGTCTTATGGCTACATAAGAAAAATGTGAAGCTATGTAGGGAATACAAAGGAAAGTATTTAGAGATAAAAGACCTAATATCAGCAACTTGATCCCTGAAAGTTCTGGAAAATAAACCTTGTCATGTGTATGTGTACACATGTGCATGTGATGCACAGCCAGGCATATCTCCACATGTATGGAGAGAAGGTAAAGAGGAGAGTGTAAAATGCTGGGGGGTTCACATTGGAGTTCTGTATACTATCGTGGTAACTTTTTCTGTGTGTCTAAAATTGTACAATAGGTCCCCAGGAACAAAACAGAAGACAAATTTAACATCCTCCCGCCTTGGCAAGTGGTTGTAACTTCTACTGAAGACTGAGATGCTCCAAAGCTTGCCTCCCTCAACCAAGCCCTGAGCTGCCTGCAGCACAGCCACCTTTCCGGGATACTGGAAGTGTACAGAAACACTGCTTCCTCTGGATGCCTCTCTGCTCCATTGTGCAGGAGGGAAGGCCATCAAGGATCTTTCCCCTGAAGATTCCACTCATTCTGGCTGCTCTCCTGTTTTGGAATATTAGCTTACAGTGTGTTACATTCATTAATGCTGTGGAATATTTGTTTAATAATGCAAAGATGTGTTGCATTCTTTCATGTTGCATTTGTTTAACTCTGTAAAGCTGTGTTACTTTGCCTGCCTAAGATACCTGATGGTCTAATAAAGAGCTGAGGAGCCAATAACAAGGCAGGAAGAAGGATAGATGGGGTTGGAATGCAGAGAGAAGAAATAGAGGGAGAGAGAAGAGAAGGAGGAGGAGTAAGAAAAGGAGGAGAGGGCGAGCCAACCACCCAGTCACACAACCAGCCATGGAGTAAGAAGAAAAGAAAGGTATATAGAGTAGAGAAAGGTAAAAGCCCAGAGGCAAAACATATGATAATTTAAGAAAAGCTGGCTAGAAATAAGCCAAGTTAAGGCCGGGTATTCATAAGTAAGAAAAAGTCAAAAAGTCTCCCGATGTATTTAATTGAGAGCTGGGTGGCAGGCAGCCAAAGAGTTAAAAAAAAAAACAAAAAAAAAAAAAAACCTGCACTCTCCCATACCCAAACCCTCCCTCCTTAAAGAGAGAAGACTAGATCCAGTTGTGCCAGGCTATTTCCACGCTAGTGCTCCCCAGCTAAAACTCTACGGGTCCACAGTGACGCCTCCTTAGCGCTTTCTCTACACTAGAAAGCAGCTGGGGAAGAAAAAGGAGGAATAAGAACGCCCCGCTTCATTTCAGAAGTCCTAAATTCTGGCTTTTTGGCCTAGCTCTCCATGAGATTCTTTGGGACAAATCAACTGACCCTTTGAAATGCAGCTTTTGTTTTCATACTTGTTTCAAAGATAAATCTCACAGATGCACATGAGGCACTTCCTAAGCTGATGTGCCCGTGTGGCATTGCCCTTTGATCCCCAGCACATCCAGGGCGCTGTGAGTTCCAGCATCCCACAGCTGCAGATGCACAGAGTGTGCAGTATTTGCATGTAACCTGGGAGTGGAGCCCAACAATTTTAAGTACTATCTGTAGTACTCACAAATATGTTGTTCATATGCTATGACAGTATCTATGGTAGGGTGTTTTTGAGGGGATGATGAAAATAAAAAAACAACCCACATGTTCAGTACAGGTACAACTTTCTGAACAGTGTCTGTCCTTTGTCCTCTGTTGGCTGAATTCATGGATGCAGAGTTCATGTGTATGGAAGGCTGGGCATGTCTTCTTATATAAGTGCACAAAGAAAGCAAGCCTGTTAGCTGACCATCTATTCCTGCTATACACACCTGTTATACACAGTGAAGGAGACAGTGCTGCATCCCACCGGTGCCACATCACTAACTCCAAATCACTACCTTGGGGCTTAAATGGATCTTTTTACATTGATAGAAACAAAGAACAAGTTACATTTTTTTATAATCTATAAGCAATATTCTTAGGGCAGCATCTTCTCCTCTATTCCTCTAAGCTTGAGACACAGCTTAGCAAAGAGACACTGCTAAAAAAAAAAAACCCAACAAAACAAACAAACAAACAAAAAGATCACTGCCTGCATGTCACTGGCTGTGTTGCCCATTGGATGGGCATAAACGTGTCCTGTAAGGCCTTGTCCTGGCCTCTGCTGTGTGAATTGGTAGAACCTAATCTAGGTTCATTAGTGACCAAATGTCATTGGGAAAGATGCTCTAAACAGGAAGCCACTGTGTGCTGTGTCCCATTCTGAGGACACTGAAGTGATACTCTGGCTCCAATTATTTTAATATGCTTGTTAGGCCTTTGGAAGGACTGATAGGGTGCCCTTGCCCTGTAGTATTCAGAGCAAGACTGCTGTTTCCAGGATAATAATTATATAAAGACAGGAAACCTCTGAGCTGAAGTGGAAGAGTGGTGGGGCCACGAAGAGCCCCAGGTCTCCTGGGAATCTGTAGCTAGAGTTTTCCTGCCTGGCCTACGGTCAGGACAAATCTCTCTCACCCACCAGTCCCACAGTCGCTCAGACCCAACCAAGTAAACACACAGAGATTTGTATTGCTTACAAACTGTATGGCCATGGCAGGCTTCTTGCTAACTGTTCTTATATCTTAAATCAACCCATTTCTATTAGTCTATAAGTTGCCACGTGGCTCGTGGCTTACCGGTACCTTACATCTTCTCATGGTGGCGGCTGGCAGTGCCTCTCTGCCTCAGCCTTCCACTTCCCAGAATTCTCTTCTCTGCTTGTCCTGCCTATACTTCCTGTCTGGCTACTGGCCAATCAGTGTTTTATTTATTAACCAATCAGAGCAACACATTTAACATGCAGAACATCCCACAGCAGGAATCTCATGGCATTGCTAGCTTTTCCTGGATGTCTTGTGTAGGGTTTGATCAGAGTGGGGCAATGCCTTATCTGCAAGGCAATTGGGTCTCTGTGGGCCTCTGAAGATATGAAGCCAGACAGTCAGACAGACAGACAGACAGTCAGATAGACAGAAAGACAGAAAGCAGCACTTAGGTCTTAAAATGTGGAACTGTGTCAGAGACTTCAATATGCCTCAAAGTCACCTGGGGTGAGGTCCCAAAGGTTTTTATTGGGCTACATGACTCTAACAATATTCTCCCTACCATGTCTGTGCAAGCTCACCTGGAGACACCTCTCCCTCTGCCTCACTTCATGGCCAGTGATACAGACATGCACATTTTCCAATTGCGTACAGGCTCTCTAGGGCCTGAATGGCAACCCAACAAATGGTCCCAACAGACTGTTTAAGTGAACTGTCATCCCTGTCATATAGCTCAGAAAGGGGAACCTCTCCTTGATTGAATGGGGATGCCTGGGTGTCCCAAGGTTTGGCACAAAGCCTCATAAAATGAGACCAAGATTCTGTCACTTTGACTTTATGTGTTCTATTTGGGTACACTCCTCTGTCGTCCACTTACCCCCTCCAGGAGAATGCTGCTGAAGAGACCATCTGTCACAAAATGCCCAAGCCCAAAGATCAAAATATTTTTGCTTCTTTCCCAGCTTGGTGTCAGCAACAAAAATATGCAAGGCTTGCAAATTGGCCTTTCCATATTTAAGCCTCTTTCAAAGCCAGGTGACATCGTCATCCTGTTCAGCTCCACTGGCCATCCAGAAGACATGATGAATTCATGGTGAATTTTTCCTCATCACACAAAAATAGTCTAAATATGAAAGGATTTGAGAAGAGGCACAGCTGTGGTCTTGTGCTTTGCCACATTATCTCTGAAAGAGAAAAACTAAATAAATGACAAATAATAATCCTGCAGGCCTGGAATTTGAGAGGAGCTGGGGTGCAGGCATCAAAGGCCAGCATCTGCTTTCAGATAGCCATCAACCACACACACCTACATGATGCTGGGCTTGATAATCTAGCAGTAAAAAGCTGCTCTAGTTTCTGAAAACCCCAGACACACATTGGAGTGTTCCTGCTTTTCCTCATGGTCAGTGAAATGAGAACCAAGGTTATTGTGCACTGGGCTCTGCTTTAAAATCCTTTCGTTTCATTCCTACCTCTTGGTTTAATGGGATCTCATGCACGCTCTCATGTCCCTTACCACTGAGTTATACCACTACCCCAGCCTCGCTGGCTTTCACTTTGGACTGTGAATCTGGGAGCTAGACAGTAACAACACATCCTTACTGTCCTTCCATGAATTCTGCCCGGTAACATCAGAGTGTTCTCCAGGTCTCCTCTGTTAGTCACAAGGACAGTGTCTCTGTGAGGCCTTGAAGAGCATCATTTTTGACAATGGGAGGCCCTAACTAGCAACAATTCAAATTATATTTACTATACAACATCTGTAGCAAACCCCAAGAGGTATTGTGCTAACATCCTCTGTTTTGCTGAGAGGCTTTTTGATTTGGAAACAGTCATTTATCCCGTATTTGATTCTTTTCCAATGACATTTTTTTAGAGTAGTGGCAGTATAACTCTCATGATGGCCATCTCCAACACCATCCATAGACAGGCCTCATAAAGTCAGCTTTTCACATTAATCCATCACCTTAGTATGGGAGTAAATCAAAGCATTGGGCCTAGGGCTTCTGGAACTTGAAGGTCAAATAAGGGGGAGCCAACACGTTTCTGACAAAAAGCCTATACAAACCCTTTCAAGCTGTTTCCTGCATCTGCCTGCTCCAACAGCTTACAGTGTATGTGCTGACCCAGGAGAAACTGCATCCTCCTGCTCCAATAGCATACAGTGTATGTGCTGACCCAGGAGACACTGCATCCTCCTGCTCTAACAGCTTACAGTGTATGTGCTGACCCAGGAGACACTGCATCCTCCTGCTCTAACAGCTTACAGTGTATGTGCTGACCCAGGAGACACTGCATCCTCCTACTCCAACAGCATGCAGTGTATGTGCTGACCCAGGAGACACAGATACCCCAAGTCACTTTCCATTTATGGTAGAAGCAGAATTGAGAAATCTCATCATAAACCAGGACATGCATCTTAATGCTTAAGCAAGAAGACCTGATTATTGCCTGATTATTATCTATAGGTGTGTGTGTTTGTGTGTGTGTGTGTGTGTATGTGTGTGTGTATGTGTGTGTGTGTGTGTGCGCGCGCACGCGCGCGCGCCAATAGTTGCTTTTTAGCACAACAAATTTTACATTTATTGCATTGATAATAAACTCTTGGAATTCAGCTTCAACCATCCATTTTCACATTTCCCAAACAATTTACAAAAACTATGACATAACAAGTAGTCATTTTCACTAAGGTCTGAATTTGAGCCATGTGATGTAAAGATGTTCTGGGTCAAGTTACTCAGTTACTGAGAGAGCCTCCTTGTTCCTGCACATCTCAGCTTCATGAGGCCTATGTTGGAAGATGACAGCAACAGTCCAGAGCATAGGTTCTGCAACCAGATTGTCTCTGCTCAAGTCCAGAGTTGCGGCTGAATAACTAGGCAAATCATTTAAATACCTTCTATCTTAGCTTCATCAACTACAGTGTGATACAGCAGCATTACCCTTGGAGAAGTTTTGTCAGCTAAATTCATTCACATACAAAGCTTACTGGAGTCTTCTAGAAGGATATACTAAAGCAAAACTTTCGGTGAGAGTAATCTGTATGCCACTTGCAATCCCAGAGCAGTGGGAGCTGAGGTAAAAGGAGAATGAAGATACAATGTGATTCAGTGTGAGGCCTTAACACACTGACTACTGAAGACAGGAGCGAACAGGATACGAGGCATTGCTCATCTGGTCTTTCTTTTTTTTTTTCTTTCAATGAAAATAGATATTTTTTCTCATATATTGTAATTGTGGTTTCCCCTCCCTCTACTCCTCTCAACTCTTCCCCGTATCCCCTGCCATCTGGATCTCTTTGTCATTAGAAAACAAACAGGATTCTATGGGTTAATAATAAAATAAAATATAAGATAAAACAAAACTAACACATCAGAAGTGGACAAAACAAATTAAAAGAAGGCACAAGAAACAGAGACCCACTTTCTCACATACTCAGGGATCCTATATATAAAACAAACAAACAAACAAAAAATAACCCACTAAACTAGAAGCCATAATACATATGCAAAGGAATTGTAGGGTAAAATGAGAGAAGAAAAATATATATAAATACATAAAATAAAAATAAAAATAAGATAAAATTAAAAAGAAAAAGAAAAGAAAGAGCATGAGACAACATTATGAAACAAGGAACATCCAAGATGAAATTGAATTCATTTTCTGTTGGCAATCTACTGCTGGACATACAGCCTGCCTGGAAGAGTAGTTTGTCTCAACAGGGAGACTCCCTTGGAGAAAACTTATTTTTCATTAACAAGTGATTATCAGTTGGAGATTGCTTCTGGATTATGGATGGGGGCACGTGCTCACTTCTTTTTTCAGCATTAAGACCCCAACTGGAGCAGACCTGTGCAGGCCCTGTGCATGCTGCCTCAGTCTCTATGAGTTCATATATGCATCAATTCTGTTAATTTAGAGAGCCTTGTTTTCTTGGTGTTCTTCATTACTTTTTGCTCTTATACCCTTTCCACCTCTTCTATCCATGGTTCCCTAATCCCTATGGGGAAGGATTTGATGGAGACATTCAATGTAGAGATGAGTGTTCCAGGGTCTCTTTTCCTAGTGTCTGGCTGTGTGTCCCTGTATTTGTTTCCAAATGCTGCAGGAGGAAGCTTCTCTGATGATGGCTGAGCAAGGCACTGATTGGTGAGTATAGAAGAATGCCACAGAGTTATTTTGTTGCTATGTTCTTGTTTTGTTCTGTTTTCAGAATAATAGTGTGTGATTTTTCCCTATATCTCTGAGCTATCCAGTCTCTTTTTCTTGGTCATTGAAGCAGTATCAGGTATGTCCATCTCATGCAGTGGACATTCAGTCAAATCAGATATTGCTTGGTTACTCCCTCAAGCTTCGTGCCACCATTGCCCTAGTATATCTTGCAGGCAGGAACCATTACAGATCAGAAGATTTGTGGCTGGGTTGGTGTTTTTTGTTTGTCCTTTGGTATCATGTTGACTACCTACCTATACCAAAGATGCAAGCATGAGGGTGTGCAACCTCTATGTAGGCACAAGCTCAGCTTCTCTATGTTCAGTGAGTTGTACAAGTGTTGTCTTCATCTGTAGGGTCTTTACACTAGTTTGCTCAGAGGAACCTATAGTCTTGTTAACAACTTGGGTTGTTTTGAGATTCCCATGGGACCCCTTTGGCCAACAGCTCAATTAGATGTAACCCATTCTTGGTACTGGAAGTTTCATTTGGTGACAAAAGATGTCCAGTTGAGAGTCTTTCTCCCCCATTATTTGACAATTTCATTTATATCTCTTTCGAGAATGTATATACTTTAGGAAGCTTCTACTGTATTAGGTTTCTATACTATCCTTCACATAGCTCTGAATCTTGACTGTCTTCCTTATATTCCCTCCCTTGTTTCCCCCTTCCCGCTACTCTACACTTGACACTCCCATTCCACTCTTCCCCCATCCATCCATAACTATCCATTCTATTGCCCTCCACTCTGGAGATCTATCTTTCCTACCCAGTCACTTTATACCCAACTTCTTTGATCCTATGGATTGTAGCTAGGTTCTCAATGACTTAACAGTTAATATCCACATTAAAAGAATGCATACCATACTTGTCTTTCAGGTCTGGGTCACCTCACAGAACGATGTTTTTCTCTGTAATCAGACTTTCTTTGGACCTCCAGCTCAATTTTTGTCTTCCTGAAGAAACACCAGACTTTCTTTAGTGGCTGTACTAGTTTGCAGAACCACCAGCAACACATGAGTTCTTCTGTTACCCTATATCCTCATCAGCATGAGCTATCTCTTGTTTTATTCATCTTAGCCATTTTGATAGGTATAAGATGAAATCTCAAAGTATTTTTGATTGGCATTTCTCTGATTACTAAGGATGTTGAACATTTCCTTAAGTGTTTCTCAGCCATTTGAATGTCTTATTTTGAGAATTTTGTTTAGAACTGTAGCCCATTTTTTAATTGGGTTGTCTTCTTGATATCTAGTTTTTTAAATTCTTTATATATTTTGGATATTAGCCCTCTATTGGATGTGTAGTTGGTAAAAATATTTTCCCAAGATGTAGGCTACCACTTTGTCCTAATGATTGCACCCATGCTGTGCATAAGCATTTCAGTTTCCTGAGGTCTCAGTTGTTAATTGTTGCTCTTAGTGCCTGTGCTAATGGTGGTCTCTTCCGAAAATCTTTTCCTGTGCCACTGAGTTCAAGGCTATTCCCTAATTTCTCTAATATCACGTTCAGTGTATCTGGTTTTGTGTTGAGGTCTTTGATCCATTTGGAGTTGATTTTGTGCAGGGTGATAAGTATAGATCTATCAGGATTCCTCTAATTCTTCTATTAGCCTTCCACCTTGAGTAGCACCATTTGTTGAAGATTTTGTCTTTTTTCCAGGTTGTGTATCTGGCTTCTCTGTCACAAATCAGGTGTCTATAGATATGTGGATTTATGTCCAGGTCTTCAATTCAATTCAATTTCTTTGACTGACATGTCTATTTTTGTGTCTATACCATGCTATTTTTATTACTATAGCTATGTAGTACTACTTCCGGCAGTTCCTTTATTATTTAGATATCCTGGATTTTTAGTTTCCATATAAAGCTGAAGATTCTCCTTTCAAGACCTGTGAAGAATTTTATTGGAATTTTGATGGGGATTAGATTGAGTCTGTAGATTGCTTTTGGTAGGATGGCCATTTTTACTATATTAATCCCACTAATCCTTGAGCATGAGAGATCTTTTCATCTTTTGAAACCTTCAGTTTCTTTCTTCAATGTCCTAAAGTTTTTGTCATTCAAGTCTTTCACTTGTTTGGGATCCTGGCTAGTTTTATGTCAACATGACACCAGCTAGAGTTATCTAAAAGGAGGGACTCTCAATTGAAGAAATGCCTCCATAAGATACAGCTGTAAGGCATTTTCTTAATTAGTGAACAGTGTGGGAAGGTCCAGTCCATTGTGGGTGGTGCCATCCCTGGACTGGTAGTTCTGGGTTCTATAAGAGAACAGGTTGAGCAAGCTATGGGGAACAAGTCAGAGAGTAGCACTCCTCCAAGGCCTCTGCATCAGCTCCTACCTCTAGGTTCCTGCTCTGTTTGAATTTCTGTCCTGACTTCCTTCAATGATGAACAGTGCAGAGGACCTGTAAGCCAAATAAGTCCTTTCCTCCCCAATCTGCCTTTAATCATGGTGTGGCACTGTAGCAGTAGTAACCCCAAAACACTTGGACTAGTGTTACCCCAAGATAGTTTATATTATTTGAGACTATGATGAAAGGTGTGAAGCATAAATACAATTAATATTATCAATATAAACCAGGAGTCAGGTCAAGCAAGGGAGCAGCCACCAATGAATTCCTTCCTTTCTCATTCCTCCAGTCCAAAAGGGCTGAGATTCTCTCTTCTAGCCTATCATTTTTTGTCTCCTGTCTGTACAGACTTCCAGACCTCTATGGTTAACTAGTGGCTAGCTCCACCCTCTGACTCCAAGCAAGTTTTGTCAGAACACAACCAAAATATCACACATTTCCCCCTTTTTGTCTAAATAAAAAGTGAAAGTTTTAACTAACATAGTAAAACTATATACAATATGTACAATAACTATATACAAATATATGCAGACAATAATTACATTGACATTGTCTAGCCCATTAGCATTTGACAAATTCAGAGAAAATACTCCATTATCTATCCTATCTTGGTGAGTCCAAAGTGTTGTACCTAATTCACTTTCTATCCTAACTTGCATTACCAACCCAAAACTATCTTTTTATGTCTCTCAACTTTATACATTTTACACCTCTTTTATGAGTGTCTTTTCTGAATTTGTTAAAAAGGAAAACTATAACTATAACTATGGAGTCTTCAACTCCATCAGAGACCTGAGAATGATATATTACCTGAGTAAACAGAAAGTGTAGCACAAACAACTTCCAAAAATAA
>CABHPP010102371.1:0-10354 GCA_902168425.1 Peromyscus attwateri
GCCAACATCTGGCTGGTGCGCGGCTCGGAGCAGGACGTGGTGATCGACACGGGCCTGGGGCTGCGCAGCCTCCCGGAGTACCTCTACTCCTCCGGCCTCTTGCAGGACTACGGGGCGAAGGAGGATGCGGGGCGCCGGCCGCTGCTGGCCGTGGCCACCCACGTGCACTTCGATCACTCCGGCGGTCTCTACCAGTTCGACCAGGTGGCTGTGCACCGCGCCGAGGCCGAGGCCCTGGCTCGCGGGGACAACTTTGAGACCGTGACCTGGCTCTCTGACAGCGAGGTGGTGCGGGCCCCCAGCCCCGGCTGGAGGGCCAGGCAGTTCCGAGTGCCGGCAGTGCAGCCCACCCTCATTCTGCAGGATGGTAATGGGCCCCGCGGGCGCGCGCTGTCACTGAGGGAGGGGCTTGGGGAGCGTGTGCAGCATGTTGCAGACCTCCGTGGCTACCTTGGCACTGTTGGGGTGCAGCGCGGGAACAGTGTGTCTCACCCTTTGCTGGGTGAACGCCGGTTTGTGCAGAGCCAAGGCCCTGGCAGCCTTCTCTGCCAGGAGACGCGCTCTGCAACTGTGTGGCTGGCACCACCCCCATCAATTCTCTGTGTCGGCTACAGTAGTAACACTGCAGAGACGTGTGACTGGAGATTTTCCTGTCTTCCCCAAGCACGGGTCGAACATCTCCAGCTTTTGTAACGAGTAGGCTTTTAAGGAACGGCACCTTGTGAACGGAGTGTTAAGGTTCTGTGCTTTGAAAACTGCTGCTTCATGAGCGCGCTCACCTCGGAGTGCCTATGAGTCCCACCTGTAGGCTTAGGAAGCTAGAGAGTTCGAATCATTTCATCCATCCGTACCTTTCCGATGGGTTTGTTTCCTTATTATTGTCCCACAAGAAGAAAGAGAGGCTTGATAGTGAACACAAACGTGGAAGAGCAGATTATAACAAATATCTGGTCTGCGTGAGAGCAAGGCCTACCAAAGATCAATAAGGGAGTCGTTTCCGGTGGATCCCGTATGTGCTAACGCAGACTTCATTCTCTTGGTCCGATGAAATTGATAGAACAGAGCAAAATAGATCAGGCCCAGCCCCCTTCTCTCCCCGCAGGAACTGCAGTAATTGGACCAATTAGTGACAGCGACAGTACTTGGCATATTAATGTCTTATTCTCTTTGTAGGATTTATTTTTAAATTTTATCCACATAACACTTGTGAAGTGAGGCCAGAGACCCCCGTCTCGCCCAGAGTCCATGGAACAGAATCATGATCAGAGCTGGTGCCTGACCCAAGGCATAGTAGAGGAAAGCAGACAGAACACACATAAATCCTACTCATGAGATACGGTGATTGTGAGTAGATTATGCAAGTCACTTTTTCAGTGCTAATCATTCTAATTGCCTACACACTCCTCTGTAATGTTAAAAAAAATCCAGTTACATTATAATGGTTCTTACTAAGAACTAAACAATATGTAAATAATAAAATATTTTACAGAAATGCATTTATTCCAAGGGATATAATATATGATATTAAAAAGCATGAAATTCTATTCCCTTACACCCAACTAATAGGTCCCTTCATTAAAGTTTTAAATCTGAAGATTTCTTTTTTAAAAACTGCTTTAGAGGGGAGCCTACTTTGACAGTTTGGGATTTAAAATATACATTTACATTAGATAATTTTTATTACTATATTTCTTCTTAAAAATGATGGTTTCAGGGGTAAAATTTCCAAGCACTTTACGGGTAGTCAAAGTAAACTCTGGCACCCAACCTAAAAGATATTTACATTAGCTGAGTGTGGTAGCACATACCTTTAATCCCAGCACTTGAGAAACAGAGGCAGGCAGATCTCTGTGAATTTGAAGACAGCCTGTTCTACATAGTGAGTTTCAGAAAGAAAAAGAAAAAAGGAAATAATTTGAATGTTAAGTGGCACAAGCCTATAATCTCAGCACTTAGTTGGCTGAGGCAGGAGGTCAGGAGTTCAAAGCCACCAAAGAATTTTAAATTAAAAATACCCTCTTCCTACACAGAGGAAACGGATCTCAAAAAAACCAAAAGATTTTACACTAATATTAAAATATATTAAATTGTTTAAAAGAGAAATATTTTATTTGTTTACTTTTTGTTATTGCTAGCAATAGGAAGTCAAGGGTAAAAGAACAGTGGGGAACCAATGAGATGGCTCAAAAGCAAAGACACTTCCTGCCACGTCTGCCAACCTGGGTTTGATCCCTGGGTCCCACATGGTAGAGGAAAGAGCCCTACTCCAGCAGGTGGACAGCCACATACACAGCTTGAGACATAAGCGTGGCTAAGACCGTAGAGTTGTTGTTCTGTCAAAGAGAGGTTGGCTGAAATCTCCTGCCTTGATCAACTAGACTGGTTAGACCCTGGGATTATAACTGGTGGTTTCCCAAATCCCAGTTGGTGGTAATCCTGACATTTTTGGAGCTGGAAAAGTACTGTAAACTCCTGATGTATGGTGCTTTGAGCCTTGTTTTGAGGGTGACAGGATGGCATTGTGGAAAGCTGCTTCTCATTAAGACATGGATGCCTCTCCCTCTCGAGCAGCATCTGATCTCTAATCTCAGGAATATTAATTTCCTGTCTTCTGAAGGATGTGGGCTGCTAACTGGGTATTAACACAGTCCAGATGTCTGGAAGGAGATGTAAGATATTTTATTAAAAATTCATATATATTTGCTCATATGCAGCTGTAACAGAACAGCTCTGGTTAGAGTGCAAATGGGCAAAATCATTTACTACATTTCGTTAAGTGATTTGATGATTTGCTGTCGTGGAGAAGCATAAATCTGCACTGTATCTCTAACATAAAAGCTACCTTCTAAGTGAAGGTCAAAGAGGTTAGCTATCTCATCTAGTGCATTAGCCTTGACAGAAAACAATTCCATGTACTAACAGGGAAATCGTATCTTTCTGTAAGATGAGAACAATAGACCTGAGATATAGCCCAGGCCTTTTAACGAGAACATACCACTGTCTATTTTTCACAATATTCCAGTGAATCAATTTCAAGTGATTTTTCCTTTTGTCCCTTTGTCCTCCTCCTCCCTATCTAAACAGTTTGCTTAAAGTCACCAAGATAAATTACCTCAGAGTAGTGGTTTCAGGTGGACTTACATCATTTATCAAAGTTAAAAACAAAAACTGCATCTACCAGAACAGGGTGAACAGACATGGAATTTGTACCCCTGCTGAAACCTCCTGGAACTGTGGGTGTCTTTGTGACCACCAAGGCCAGCAGAATGTCCATCTGGGAGAGATAAGGCAGTTCCATTTAACACAACTCAGTAGCCAGTGTTGGTTCAAACTTCCAGAGTCTGAAGTTTTAGTAGTTTAGGCATATTTAAGTACCACACAATTTGGTGAAAAGTTTCCTGGTGATAATTAATTCAATGCCATGTGCACAACAAAGCTTAAGAAATGACTACACGCCTTTAATCCCAGCACTCAGGAGGCAGAGCCAGGCGGATCTCTGTGAGTTCGAGGCCAGCCTGGGCTACCAAGTGAGCTCCAGGAAAGGCGCAAAGCTACACAGAGAAACCCTGTCTCGAAAAAACCAAAAAAAAAAAAAAAAGAAAAAAAAAAAAAAAAAAAAAGAAATGACTACATTGAAATTCTTGTAAAGTACAAGTGACATTTTCCTTAAGGATCCGTTCTGGGGATTAACTGAGGAAGCAGGTTGAAGATAACAAGCTCAGGAGGGGGCGGGTGGCACTATAGGTTGAGACCTACAAGACCAAGAGGAGGGTCTGGGGAGCCACTGTGACCACACAGATAACAAAGGGCACCAGGCTGTTAACCACATCTGTTCCCAGCCTCCTGGGCAGGTTACATGTCCCTCTCTGTGAAGGGACAGCTGTGTATTTAACATTCCTGCGGGGACCTACATGGAACTAGCATGACCATGAGGAGACTGTGATGTGAAGTATAAATCTAAACTGGTTAAGGTGGAAATTAGATGGAACTGAGTGAACAGTTCTGATCCAAGAGCCAGTTCAGGTCACGTCAGTAATGCGACTAACAGGTGAAACAGTCGTAAGCATTTAAGAAGTTCTTAAAACCACAGAGCCCTTGAAAAAGTGCCTTCCCCCATTCAGTTAGCTTATTCTCCAGGGATAGGAAATAAAGTTTTCTTAATTGGGGAGTGCTCAGTACAGTTGAGCTCAGGGATTCAACATGGCGAACAGGGAATGAGTGTGTGAGAGTGTGCCGTGCCCATTCCTTACTAGATACTCAGAAGAATGAGAGCCAAGGCTCCTAGTTCCCCACCTGGGGGTAGGAAATTAGAGAATTATAATGTGGGACATCTGACCCCTTGAGAAAAGACTGAAGATGCCAGCGTGGAGACTATCTGCCGTCCCTGACCGGATCTGTCTGCTGTTAAGCCTGCTTCCAGAGGCCCTGTGTATACGCTTCAAGTGTCATTTTCCCTTCTGCTCTTAGACATGCAGCCCAGATGCTTCTCACTGAGAGATGGGTATCTCAAGCAGAATCTTTCTGGCAAGGTTTCTGTCCAAAGATGCTAACACAAGACCAAATGTTTTAACATTTAGCATAAATCAAGTTGGAAGTTGAGGTGGGATTATCATCAACATTGTCTGAAAATAAGCAAAGCTACTTAGAGAGGTTTTCTCGAGGCAACAAGGATGTTTTAAAGATGAGTGACAGAATACCACCCACAAGGAGTGTAGGGAATTTAAACCATAACAGTTTACTGTGTAGACGATGAGGATGCAGGCACAAAAAGCAGATAGATAAAATGGAACATATGGGGGGTGGGGGGGTGAGGAGGACTAGGTAAGTAGGGAGCAGTTTGAAAGGCCAGCACTGGGGTGATAGGTGCAGGTCATACAGATGAGGTAGCAATAGAGTGCAGAAGTAATCCAAAAACATATCTAAGAACCCACAAGTATAAGATATGCATTCAGACTGAAAGACCCCGCAGGATTCCCAGCTCAGGGATGAAAACCCATCCATGTCAAGCACATAGTAAAAAATCAGAACATGGAGATCAAAGAAGACCTGACAGGTTCAGAAGTTTAAACAAGGGTCAAATATTGGGATCAGAGCCGGATTAGAGCAGACATTTTGCTTTTGAGTAGTAATCATCCCCATCTTAGAACTTTGCATCCATCCCACTGTCAGTGAAGTGCTCACAAAGCATTTCCCACATCCTGTTACTTAGGAAACCACAGGGATACGCCCCTTACAAGGAAGGAAGAAGCCAACAGAGAGGAAGGCACTAATGTGATAACATAAATCTAATGGAAAGGAAAATCAAAACCAAGCGTCAGGATAGTGGAGTGGGTGCACTGGTGCAAGCATTTCCAGGCAGAGGGGGATCACACTTCTTTTGATGGCTGTGTGGTGAGAAGATGAGGAATACACATGTAATGACAGAGAAGGAAAAACTAATGTAGAAATCAATAGAAATATATGCATGACATCACTGGAGTATATCAAATTGATAATTTAAAAAATATAGTACAATCATTATGTGGAGACAATTATATTTTGTAGAGTTAACTATCAGAAGGAGCTAAAATTACTTAACATGGTCACCTTTGGAAGGTATACTGGCAATAGAAAATGGGGCAAGGAAATAGCTTACATTTTAAAGCCCTAAACATCTTACTTCAAATATATGTATTTCTTTTATTAAAAACTGCAATTAGAAAAGAGTTGGGGGATGCTAAAATGGGAAAGGGCATTGAGAAGTCAAGAGATGGGGAGAGAGGGAGGAAGGAGAGAAGAGAGGGAAGGTTTCGTAGGTGACTGTTCCTCATAAGAGGTTTTCATGAAACGCTGTACCCGGGCACTTTTGAGTATGTGGGAAGCATTTTTAAACCACGAGGTAGAGCAGAGCAAATGCTGGTCAGCACCAAGGACGTACCGTGGTCGGTGTCTGTTTGCCTGGTGGGGTTTTTGTCTTCTTTTTGTTAAGACATTTTGAGTATCACCTAGGTATTACTAAAGAATAGACTCCATTCTTGCATTGGTACTTCTGAGCATAAAACGGCCCGACTCCACTCTCCTCCGTACATTTGTTAAATCACTGATTTCAACTCAACTTGTACTGGCTAGTTTTATGTCACCTTGACACAAGCTGGAGTCATCTGAGAGGAGGGAGCCTCAATGGAGAAAATGCCTCCATAAGATTAAGCTGTAAGGCATTTTCTTAATTAGTGATCAAGGGGGAGTGACCAGCCTATGGTCTGTGGTTTCATGCCTGGGCTAGTGGTCTTGGGTTCTGTGGAAAGCAGGCTGAGCAAGCAGTGAGAAGCAAGTGAATAAGGAGCACCCCTCTGTGGCCTCTGCATCAGCTCCTGCCAGGTTCCTACCCTCACTGCTTTTAATGATGGACTGTGAGCAAAATAAACCCTTTCCTTCCCAAGTTGAGTTTGGTCATAGTGTTTCATCACAGTATTAGTAACCCTAAGACACAACTTTTGTATCATTAAACCAACATAACAATGGTTTCTTTCCCTGACCTGCCAGTGTACAGTGAATGATGCTGGTTTTTAGTTCTCCAAAATACCTTAAACCAGAAGAAGAATTCTGACATCAGGAATAGAATTCGGAGAAATCTGGGGATGTTTCACTATCTTAATGTCATTGCTGAAGTTTAAGTCAGGACCAGACAGGATGATGAAGCAGTAGTGAGGCTTTTTTGTTTTTTTTTTTTTTTTGGGGGGGGGGGGCGCGGGGGTTGCCTGATACAGCTAGTATAGATGTTCTGGGACTACAGTCAGAACCAAAGTTCTTTCAGAGCCTTCAACTCTGTGCTTATGTATTGTTTGGGATCGTTTGTTAGAAAACAACATTAGGCACAACTGTGGTTCCAAACAATCATTTGGGTGAATTTGTTACAAACTGAAATTCCTAGGACCTAATAGCCAAGACTTTAGATATTGCAGCGGTGATGAAGGGAAGGAAGCCTTCTTGTTAAGGGACACTCTGGGTGACTAATACAGTGCAGTAAGATGATGTTAGAGCATCAGATGTCAGGTGTCTGGAGAGACAGTCTTCACTTCAAACTTCTTCACGTGTTGGCATCACTGAAGAGGTGGGCTCTGTAAATAGTACTTCTGAAAGTGTGGTCCTGGACTGAGAAGCCTCCGGGCTTCCTCCTGGAACGCGTCAAAATGCAGATTCATATGCATCACCCTGTATCTGTGGAATCAGAAGTGGGTAGAACCTACGTCTACAGTTTTACACATCCTTCCTAGGACTTTAGTGCACACTAAAGTTTGAAAGCAGCTGCTTCAGTTCATTGATGCTCAAAATTGCCCGATATCAAGAATCATTAAAGGTTTCACAAACTTGCCAAACAGCCCCACCCTCTGGGAACCCAGTGCTCAAACATGGATGTATTTCAGACATTTTTATTCAGACTATAACACTGTCTGTCATTTAGGCAGAAACACCTTGTTTTCTTTACTTGCTGGGACTAGGTAGTGTAAGTCTTCCCACTTTCTTTGTCTTTTTCATAATTGTCTTTATTATTCTGGATTGTATGCATTTTTATGGGCTTTTGTTTCTGTAGTTCTTTAGATTAAACCTGGGTCCTCACAAATGATAGGCATGCACTCTACTAATAACTCACAACTTCAGCCTTCATGTTAATTTTATAGTCAGATTCCTTTTTTTTCTTTCTTTTTTTTTTTTTTTTTTTTTTTTTTGGTTTTTCGAGACAGGGTTTCTCTGTGTAACTTTGCGCCTTTCCTGGAACTCACTCTGTAGACCAGGCTGGCCTCGAACTCACAGAGATCCGCCTGCCTCTGCCTCCCGAGTGCTGGGATTAAAGGCGTGCGCCACCACCGCCTGGCTTCCCTTTTCTTTTTAAAAACATTTTTAACATTTATGTATTAGGGTTCTCTAGAGTCACAGAGCTTATGGAATAAATCTCAATCTCTCTCTCTCTCTCTCTCTCTCTCTCTCTCTCTCTCTCTCTTTCTCTCTATCTATCTATCTATCTATCTATCTATCTGTGTGTGTGTGTGTGTGTGTGTGTATGTGTGTGTGTGTGTATGTATGTATGTATGTATGTATGTATAAAGGGAATTTATTGGAATGACTTACAGGTTGTAGTCCTACTAATCCAACAGTGGCTAGCTGTGAGTGGGAAGTCCAGGAATCTAGTAGTTACTCAGTCCACGAGGCTGGGTGTCTCAGCTGGTCTTCTGTATATTCTGGAATCCTGAAGAAGTAGGCTCCAACGGCAGTGAAGGAAAGGATGTGCTAGCAAGGCAAGGACCAGCAGGCGAAGAAAGAATGAACCCTTCCTTCTTCCACTATCCTTGTACAGGCTTCCACAGAAGATGTAGCCCAGATTAAAGTTGTGCCTTCCAGCTATAAGATCCAGATCAAAGACATGTTGTCTTCTTGCCTCAAGGTCTGGATCACAGGTGTGCCCTCCATTTCTGGATTGTAGTTCATTCCAGTTATAGTCAAGTTGACAACCAAGAGCAGCTATCACAATGCCTGTCAAAACAACTCTATAAAATAGATGCTACTGTTATTTTTATTTTATAGATTAAAAGGTTCTTAGAGAGAGAGACTGACAAGATCATAACTCCACACAGCAAGTGATGGCCAGAGCATGGAAGTAAACTTGAGTCTAGAAGCATCTGGCTTGAGAGGTGGAGAAGGAAGATGGCAGTGGTAAAGGTGTAATGACTGACATTTACTGGTGTGTTGAGAAGCACTCTAATTGCAGACATTATATCATTTAAACTGAATATTCTGTAAGGCAAGAACTGTTGTTATTCCCATTTGGGAAGTGTACAAACTGATCGGTTAGAAAACCTGTTCAAGTTGGAGCTAGGAAAGAAAGTTATAAAGGATCTAATGTCTATGTCCTAACTCTTTCATTTCTTTTCATTTCTGTGTTAATTTTACGAGTAGCATACAAAGAAATGGGTTTTATTGTGACATTTTAGTACTTTGCTCTTATTTGACACCCACCACCTACAGACACACACACACACATACACACACACACACACACACACACACACACACACACACATACTCTGCCTTCCTCATCTCCACAAATCATGTTGACATTTTCATTGAAATTGTGGTGAATCTGCACTAAATATTATAGCAGCCACAAACCATATGTGACTGTCATAATACAAGTTGAAATGAAAACAGATTAAAATTAGAAATTTCATCTTAATTGCACCTCATTTTAAGTAGTTCTCAGATTCAGGTGGCCCCATAGACTGTTTCAACCGTTGCAGAAGGCAGTATTAACGCAACAGTGGGTCTTCAGTTTATCTCTGTTTCTTTGACTTGAACCTATGACCTCAGACATTCGAGGCAAATTCTCTTCCACTGACCTACATCCTAGCTCCCCTTTGTTTTTTTGTTTTCATTTTTATATTTTGAGACAAGATCTCACCAAATTTTACAGGCTGGCTTACTCAGGAAGCTAGACCAGCTTTGTATTGTGGCATTCCTACCTCAGCCCCCTTCCCTGGTGGCTGGGATCACAGCCCTGGACCATCATGCCTGTCTGTGAACATATTTCTCTTGCTTAAGTATTCTTTTTGGTACTCTTTTGAATTTTTTAAAATGAGTTTCTGATTGTTCTTTGTAGTATATAGAAATATAGTCTTTTTTTTTCTCTTTGTTTTGTTTTGGTGTGTGTGTATGTGTGTGTGTGTGTGTGTGTGTGTGTGTGTGTGTGTGTGTGTGTAATCACCTGATACCTTATAGCAGGGGGCTCAACTCCTTTGGGGGCTGAACGACCCTCTCACAGGGGTCACATATCAGGCATCCTGCATATCAGATATTTATATTATAATTCATAACAGTAGCAAAATTATAATTATGAAGTAGCAATGAAATAATTTTATGGTTGGAGTCACTACAACTTGAGGAACTGTATTAAAGGGTCGCAGCATTAGAAAGGTTGAGAACCACTGATTTATAGCATCCCCAGCCTTTCTCTTTCTCACAGTTCTTTGGCTTTTTTGGGGGGGGAGAGGGGAGGTGTTTCGAGACAGGGTTTCTCTGTGTAGCTTTGCACCTTTCCTGGATCTCGCTCTGTAGACCAGGCTGGCCTGGAACTCACAAAGATCCGCCTGGCTCTGCCTCCCAAGTGCTGGGATTAAAGACGTGTGCACCACCACTGCCCCGCTTTGGCTTTTTCTTTATTGCTTGTGGTGGTATTGTGTTCCCCATAATATTGTGTACCTTAATAAACTTATCTGGGGTCAGAGACGGAACAGCCACAATATTAAACGTGGTAGCACACGCCTTTGATCCTAGCATTCCAGAGACAGAAATCCCTCTGGATCTCTGTGAGTTCAAGGCCACA